>QANT01001785.1:0-14774 GCA_003254885.1 Purshia tridentata | reverse complement strand
ATTATGATTTTGGCATTGCTGGATAGAACTCGAACACACGAGCATGTAGGCGAAAACGGATTGCGAATCGGAGTTACGTAGTTCAAATTACAAATATTTGAAGCATAAGGGCAAAATGGTAATTGCAGGTCAGATCAGATCTGGTCTTCTTCTTCTTCCCCGAGCAGTCTGTCTCCTCTGCACACTCTCTCTCTCCTCTTCTTTAACCAAACTTTGATCGCTTATATCTCTCTTATCCGAGCTCCGATTCCGGCGATTTTGGTGTCGTTAGAAAGCTATCGACGACGCCTTTTCACTGGTGGTTTCAGATCACTCATCCGACCATCCACGAAGACACAGTGACGCAAAACCAGTCACGCCTTCCGGCCGGCGATCTCCCATTTCCGACCACGACGAGACCCCAAACCACCCAAGATCTCTTCCTCCTGTCGAGCTAGACCTAATGGTACCCTTCCCTTGCCTCAACAACCAATCAGAAAGCCATTAATTTGAGTTTTTTATTGAGGTGTGAGTAATGGGCGAAATTTTGCCGAAATTTCGGCAAAAAATTAATAGAGTGGTGTTAAAATTTCCATACCCCCAAAAAACGAAATTTAACACCTTGCTTATATTTTAATTTAAAAAATATTAAAACTTAAAAAAAAAAATAAAAACCTAAAATTAAATTTTAAAAAACAAAAAGCCAAAGAAAAAGAATCTCACACCCAAGATTGATCAACGAGGAAAAATAACGGCCCCATAATTTTTTTTCTTTCTTTTCTTCAATTCTTTTTCTTGTTCTTTTTCTTTTTTCTTCTTCATGCATTTGGCTTGCAATTCACATACAAATTCAAAATTATATAGTAAACACAAAATCCATATGCCGTAAACCCAAATTCTTCTTGTTTGATCACACCCATAGCCATTTCTTTACCTTTTTTTTTCTCTTGTTTTTAATTCTGCAACTTCCCATGATTTTCACTCATGCCCAACTATAAAAATAAAACTAAACTAATTGAAAATAAAACAAAAACAAAAGAAGAACAAGAAGCCCAGGTTCTACCCTCCTCCACCACATCTCCAAACCTCACTTGCAGGAAACAAAAAATAATTGGAAAAAAAGAACAGAAAAATCATCCCCTCCCCTCTCCAACCCGTGCTCAACTCATACCCACCACCCACAACCCAATAGCAAATAGCCCATGGAGAATGACTTTACTTGGCTAAGGCAGTCCTCAATGAGTGAATTACTTGAGTTGGTTTGCTTGTGCTTCAATCAGATCTGAACCAATGGCAACGGGCTTTTTCTTTCAAGAAGAAGAAGAAGAAGAAGAAGAAGAAGTGTGGGGACTGGTTGGTGATTGATCTACATAAGGGTGAGGGGTAGTTTTTTTGTTTGTTTCTGTTTTCAATTTAACTATTGGAACTAAATTAAAAAAACAAAAAACAAAGATGCATATTTAATAGAATTAAACATTTATTTAATATAAAAAGATAGTTTTGTCCTCAATTTTAACGGAGTTTATTCTAAAATTAACAGAATGGAGAAACTTGGTGCATGTCAAAAAAAAAGTAAACCAACTTGGTATAAAAAAAATTGTGGACTAACTTAAGAAAAATGTCAAAATAAGTGAACCAATGGTGTAGTTATCTCATTTAAACAAATTGATTTTGTTTTAATTTTTGCTGACACAATAAAAATTAACACTCATAAAAATGAGTAGAAAAATTATGGCAACAATGAAGAGTGAAACAAAAATCGAATTCTTAGATTTCAGCCCAAAAGTAGTGTGAGTATTAGAAATATTTGTGTGGACTTTAATTAGACCTATAGATATTTCTGGTCATTTAGTGAAAAAGAAAATAATTGAAAATCAAATGTGCATTTGGAACACCAAACGTTCCATCTTAACTAACATGCATGTTTCTATGGAATGAGAGCTAATATCAATATATGCATCAACTTCTCAAGTCCGGACATTTGTAAATAAGCAGCTCTTGGAGTGCATTGAGAGGCTGCCAATTCATTCTGGAAAAGCTTTAAATTTTCAATGTCGTCAGTCCATGTCAACTTGTGATGCTGAGATATATAGCATTGTGCATATGCAGACTGATGAATTACTTGAGGCACAAATTTAGGGGTTGGAATATATCTCCCAATCTCCAATGACCCAAGTTGTTTTAGACTCTATTAGGAATTGGCAATTGCCAATCAAATATAATTGTCCCATATTAGAAAAAGAACTATCTTATAATTAGGTATTTTTAATATTATACTTCCTTATAAAGTAATATTAGCTTTTCTAAAATTGGAACGAGATCTTTAAAAAGAAAACTTCACACTTAATGTTATTTCTAATGATTAAATTGAGAATAATATTGGTGCAAGAGCTCTATTAGTAGTGAATCAAACCGGTTTGTTGCGAATTAATAATCCCTCTATGTTATTTGGAGTCGACAAGAAGTTAGACAACCACTTAGCTATTTTTGGGCAAAATATGTAAACTACATGTTGTAGTGAGATATTTTAAACCTTGTGACAAATAAACTGAATGATTACACTTCACATCAATAATGATTCACGAGAGTAACCTCTCTTAAATCATTGCATTCCAATTTCCTAGCAAACATTTTTACTCAACAACGGAAATCACTAATTTTGAATTCAAAGTTTCAAATGTGTCAAAAAATTGTTAAGTTTCAAAGGTAGTAACAAGTAAGGGAAGGGTGTGTAGCTTTCTTTTAGCGTTTCTCTCAATGTAGTCAGCATTAGCATGAATAACCCAAATGTCACTCTTAGATATATGAAGGGAGTTTTCATTAAAGAATCTTTTAAGTAAGCTTATTTAAGGGATAAAACGAAGGTGTATTGCAATGGCTTGACATCCAACCTGGCAATGAGAATGGGGGGGATAAAACCCCATCCACTGAGGAAAACAGATTGAGGTGGGTGATGGAGGAAAAAAAGATATTGAGGTGAGGAATTTTGGAAGCATTTTGCAACCAAAGAGTAAGGGTGATGAGACAATTAGTGGGAATGAGGGAGGCGCCAAAAAAAGGAAAGTGGACAAAATGTGAGCATTGGAGTTTCATATGTGAACGTGTGGATCCGGCTCTTCCGACCCACCACGAGTAATGAGAATTCTGAATTGGAATGTCTAAGACTCTCTCAGATTTATTATGAGAGATAAGCGGTTAGACGTATTTTTTTGATGCATACAAAAATGACAGATGGGTAGATAGAGAATTTACCGGTGTCTCTCTGGGTGATGTCACGTTCCTTGTAACGACGAATTTTTCTCTTATCAAATTGGTTAGTGTTGTGGGACTTGTAACTAGTCCAATGTTAATTACGTGCAGTTTACTTCTATATTTGAAAATTAACAACAAAAGAAATTACTTGTCCCATAAGGCCAAGTTAATTTGTCAGATTCTAATGTTGACTACGGCATTACATCGAGTCATCGCCAGAAAACTAAACTTGGTTTTGTCTGGTTTGTGGAAAGTATGATATATAATACCAGCAACAGGGGCCATGTGATGTGACTATTATTTTTTTTTCTAAGCTAGGGACCACCTGATGACTTAAAAGGAGGGGAGACGACCTTAATTAATTACACAGGGAATCTTATCCCTTGCAGTTTTGAATCTTGATGTTTAGGAACAGGAACCTCTTTGAGAGGCCGGGAGTGAATTTGAGTTTTGCTAGCTCAGCCAAAAAGCACATTTCTCAAACTTGTCTGAGACAAGATCTTGGTCAAACAATTTTAATTGTTGGGTTTAATTTGCAATTGAGGTCCAAGCAATATATTGAGAAAATGGAAAGCAGAACGCATTTGCATGAATATCTCAACTTCAACCTCAACACAACTCATAAGCGAAGATTGAGGGCAGATGAAAGAGGAGCTCAACTTTTCAGACGATGGAGAAATGAGTTAGCTAGAATTATAGTGATATATATAGTTCACTCTCTTTTAATACGACGAAAAAAACAATGTGAGCATCAAGCAATGGTACTGCAAGAAGCGATCGAGCATTTCCAGGCGACAAGGAAGCAGAGTATGAATCAAAGGGATGTACTGATGCTCGATCAACATTCTGATGTAGAACTGCCCCTCCTGCAAATTAAGTAAGTCATCCTCCTATTCTTTTAAATATGGTAATATTCTTGTATATGCTTTTAGGATCAACAAGTAATGTTGGTGAGAGCCGTGGGACTATATTTTAGTACTATTATATGTAGTATATTTTTAATAGAGAAAGAAAAAAGACTCGCTAATATAAATAAATTTTATATTTAAAAAAAAAATACACAATATAATATTAAAATATAATCTCTATTGCATTATTGTTGAGAGAGGTGAGTTTTGAATTATCTTATGGTCCACCACTCCTAAATTTTATTTGTTGGTGATGACTGAGCATCAATTAAATTTGTTTAGAATAAGGTGGAGCAATATCTCGCTTTAGTTTAAAGCTTGATGCCGAACCCACGTACCTTAGTTCAAATACTATCAAACTAATAATCCGAGCCCACCTTAGCTCACATCTTCAGCCCCCTTCTAAAAGGCCCAGCCTCAGCCCAGTACTATATAGAACCATGGCCCCATCCCTGTAGAAGGCCAATCAAATTTTAAAAATTTTTGTAAAGGCCCAACCTTCACACCAAAACTACGTACCCCAACGAAAGGCCCTTGTGCACTTAAGTTTTGCTATTCTTCTATTTTTTTTTATAGAAACTGCTACTTTTTCAAAAAAAATTGCTCAGTGTTTGAGAAAATTATTATGTATAACTTATACACTATCACATGATATAATTAATTTATGTATTTTAATATGAGTGGACGTTATTAATTAATGTAATACCCTCCAAATATAAATATATCGTTCAACAATATCCTTATACGTTAATTTGATTATACCAGGTAGTGGTGTATCGATTACATCAAATAATCTAGTTACAATAAATACACTTTTTGTTTTTGGTCCTCCTGGTAGGCATTTCTTTGGGTTACAAAGATCTTTGTCATATCTTTTAGTGCAACTTATGGGGACAGAAAAAAAAAATTTTAGCCAGTAATTTATGTTATTATATTTTTTCTTTTCTTTCTTCAATTGGAATAATTGCTTTTAGATTTTAGGAACTATAATTTACCCCACTCCATTTTACATGGGTCATTTTAGATTTACTACACAGCAACCGTAAACATGCCTTGAAAGCTAACCAAAAAGAAATTCATAATAGCTTATAGGTTAAATTTGTTAAAGGGGAGTGCTAGAGTGCTTCAAAAAATTGTGCTTTACTTGTGCTTCAATGACATGGAGTTTCCATGTCAATTAAAATAATTAAATTTATTAAATAAATCTCATAATTATTTGCCACATCAATTTTTAAAGACTTATTTATCCTTTTTTAAAAGGATCTCCTAACCTTTCTAAACTTCTATGCACTTTACTTCAATTTTTTTTTAACTCTTAGGACACTGCAATTTTCTTTTTCCGAACATACAATCTCTCTTCTTTTTGCAATTCTTTCTCTATTAATTAAAAATTAAAATTTATATTGATAAAAATTGGGTTAAACGAATTTGTGGAGGGTTCTTTAACTTCTATTACGCCTCCTCCTGGTCTCATTTTTGTCATGAGAGTTTTTCATGAAAATACCTCCTCAATCTTCAGAAAACTAAAGTTCAACCATCCAAAGCAGGTAGAATGAATTAGATTAGTCAATTCTTCCCTAGAGTATTAGAGTCTTCCACATTTTCATTCAATGAAAATTGAAAAGGACTTGTTTGATATTTGAGAATATTGGGAAAATTTTTAATCCTTGAGTTCTTCAATTTGGATTTTGAGATAGATCGAAAACACTTTGCTTTTATTTTTGAATTTTGAATGCTTGAATTCTACTATGTATTGAATTTGTGATGGGTAAAATGGTCTTTTAATAACAAATTCTTAATTTGATATTGCAAATAAATAGTGATGTGTATATTCCCCAACAATTAAATAGTAATGTGTACCAATTAATATTGCCACATAAGATTGAGGCACAATTGACGCACAATTTTTTGAGGCCCATAACTTTTTCTTTTTGTTAAAAATAGTTGAGTGATTTTATAGGCCAGTGCAATTTTTTCTCCTCTCTTAGACTAATACTTTAATACTTTTTTATTTTTGACTTAGGTCCAAAAATATTATACATATGTTTTTAATTTAAAAAATATGTAATATTATCCTAAAATTAATGATATGTAAATCTTAATATTATTCAAGTATTATCATAATATTATTATAATTGTATATTACCTTAATATTATAATATTATATTATATATCCTAATTAATATTATCATATTATCCTATAATTAATTATAAGATTTAACTGTACCAAACGAACGATTAACACTGATTTGTAGATACATTTAATTGTACCAATCAATTTATCGGCTCCGATTTGTCGACTTTTATGTTATGGTTTAGCTCCAGAATTTTGGGCTCCGTCCAAAATCCCAGAGCTAAACCCTAACATAACGCCTCTACCGAACCCATTTTATACCCTAAGAGGGGATGTGGTGAAAAGATAAGATTTACCCTCAAAACTTAGGAAATGAAGCAGCTCGAATATATATATATACACCCCAACTCAGATATTGGTACAATTGAAATGTACCTCTATATATATATTTCTTTTACTTGTTTAATTATTTTTTATAAGTTAATATATATTTTTATTATATAATATAAACGGATATTATCATTTATTATTTCAAAATAAAAAATATAAAACTAGATAATTATGAATGTTTTAATTAAAAGTGTCTGAACAGATATTATCTTTCATAATTTTTAAAATTAATTCATATTAATTATTTTAATTTTAAGAGATAATATGAGTCAAAATTTTAAAAAGTCTATCTTTTAGACCTCAGTCTAAAAAATTAGATTTAAGTCTTAATTTAAATTTCTATAAAGTTTTAGTCCGAATGACCTTTCAAAATTAGACCTATTTCTAATTATTCCAAAATAGTTTAGATTAAATAATCCCATATATATGGGTTAGAGCTAACGCTATACCCAAAAAGAAATTCATAATCTGTCATCTATAATTTTAATTTACATGTTCATATATGTGGAGTGTAAATACTCTCTTGTTTTGATTTTGTAGAGCAGTCAACAAAAACATAACTATATCTTTTTGGAGATAATCTTATTTAAGAAATAATTACGGTTTTGCATCTTATTTAGTAATAAGATAACTCATTAATTAAACTAAAATCAGTCTTTTTTTAATTTTAATTTTAATTTTTGGGTGCAATTGATTTGTTAACTTCCCCAAAGCAGAAAAGTCAAGAGTAAGGTATGTTACATATACGTACGTACCTAAAATGTCTCTGGCCATGTCTCGAAAGCGAAGCTGACGATGGCCAAGCTTTCCATGGTGCTCCAGAACTAGAGATAAGAGAATGTTGGAGTAGAAAGTGACCTGTGACCAAACCTGCCAAGGCCAATTAAGCAAATCACCCCACCAACCCACCCTAACAAGGCCAGCGCAAAGGTCAGACTTAGCAGCACTGGAGTCACTATCGATGTTGTCAAGTGGTACCCACAGTGTAACCATGACCCTACCACAAATTAATTCACTTAAAATTAATTCATTTTTGACTAGTTATGGATATTATTCACCAGAATTTTGATAGACAAAAGTCAAAATAGTTAACATTTAATCATAACTTTTCTACTATGCACCAGATTGTGATAGCTATTTTGAATTGATTGCCATATAGAAAAAGTGATACTCAAATGGCTCAGGCCCACATAGTTGAATGCTTAACAGACTTTAGTTGTTTGTGTGTGGTTCTCTTTATGTGTTTTTTATTTGTAACCATTATGAAATAAAATACATTAAATTATGTTTATCATTTTTGGATATTAAAATAGAGAAATTTTAATTTGGGTAAACAAATGAGATATTCAAATATATTAAATATTGACTTTAAATTAAACATCTACTTAAAATATAATCAATAGTATAATTTTCTTCAATACTTAATCAATATTAGGCATAATTTAATTAGATATGAGATACTGATACCCAAATATGAGTATTAGCACCACAGTGAAACTGTAACCTAAAAAGTACTATTACAACACTCAAAATGACATTTGGTTATCAAAAAGTAGTTTTACCATAGTAGAAGGCTAGGAGTCAATGTATCTTTATCTCAAATGAGCTAAGGAGAATGCAAGTTAATTGGATTGGATATTATGAAATTAATGAATTGAAATATATTTGAAATATAAATATAAATATAAATATACGTTGCTCAAGGTAGAAGTGAAATTGAAATTGAAACTGAGAATTTTTCATAACTGAAACTGAGAGTTTTCCATAACTGAAACTGAGAGTGCAGATTGCTGGTAAAATTGAAATTGAAACCGAATTTATGGTTGTTAGTGAGTTGATATTGGCTAAAAATTAATTTTGTAGTTATGGGTGAGTTGATATTACCTTGAAATTAAATTTATGATTGTAGATAAATTTATGTTACCTAAAAATTAAATTAAAGGTGAGCTATAAGTAAATGGGTTTGAGTATTTTTAGTTAACTTTTTTAATAATCAGTATCTTATAATTAAAAAGTTAATTGACTTTAGGTACCAAATTTAAATAATTTTTTAGTTTATCTATTAAAATTTAATAGCATTCTAAATTAGGTGCTAGTTGAAAAGTTAAACATAATAATATAGTAAAAGGTATTATATATAATTCATAAATATTACATCACATGCCATTACAATAAATAAATATATATATATATATATTATATCCGTACTATTACATTAATTTATACTATATTGTATTGAAACTAAAAAAAATCAATCCAATCACATCTTAACTGTGACTGTCTCACAATTTAGTTATAATTGTCTTGGTAAGTTGAAATAGACAACTCTCACCACTATACTAAGTATTACTTTGATCTCTATTTATACTATATTATAATATAATTTTTTTAAAAAAAAATTTCAATTCAGAACAACCTAACTGTGACTATATCACAATTTAGCTGTGACTGTCATTCAGTCATAACTAAATTTAAAGTTAAGTATCGTAGAGTCACAACCAAAATTGAAGCTGAGACTATATTAACTAATTTTCAAGACAATATAAAAGTATCAAAAAGAATTTTGTCAAAACTGCCAAAGGACAAAAATGTCAAATGAAAAGGCCCAAAACAAAGGACCCAACATATTTGTGACCTAATCTAAAAACTACATTTAAATTTGTTAGTTCAATTGAAATATTATATTGTCTTCGTGATATTCTAAAAAATTATTAAGATTTGGTAATTAATCCTAATTTTCTAATAATTAAATCACTCCTTATTTAATTTGAAAGGAAAGAAGCAAACCAAAAAGATAGTAAGTTCCCATTTGGTATTTTCTCGGAAACCAGAACAAATATCCTAACTGTTCTCATTGACTAAAAGAAAGTAAAATATATAATTACCTGTAGAGAAATATTAGAGTACACAACTCTAATATTTAAATTGGTAGAGAGACAACACAAGTAAACAAATTTACCAATAACATGCATGTATGTAGATTTCAGATAAACTTGACCAGCCCATATAAACTAACGGACAACTAACCCTAATCTGGTAATTGCACATGTTATATATAATCATGAAATTAAGAAACAAGTTTCTGCATGGGTTCGCTAGCTGATGTCAATAATAGACGCGCGGCGCAGTTCGATCAATCGCCACATCTCCATCATAAAAAAGGAACACGTAAGTGCGTCATCTCATGCAGAGCCATCAACTTAAACGCGTTATTGGAATAATCTATGTATATATATGTCGCAGAGGGGCACGTAAACTTGGAGAGGAAAAAAGTTTGTAAAACTGAGATCAGAAAGGAGAAGAAAGAAGAAAGATAGAGTGAGAGGGTGTTTGTTGGGGGACAGAAGATAGAGAGAGACTGATCGAAAACTCTTAAATCCTAAACCCTAAAGCTGCCAAAGTATAGTTTAAAGAGACCAATTCGATGAGTCGCTCTAACCAAGACAAAAATTTGGAGGCCGGACCTATGGACGTTTTTGTTCCGCGCATCAGCCGTTGGAAGGTATTATTTCTTGATCGACGGCTTGCTGGTAATTACTAATTTAATATTAATCTGCTTAATTTTGATTATCTCTAAGTTTCATTTTGTTCATTTCCATAACTTTGCAGCAAGCTGCACTTGTTCTAAATGCTGCTCGTCGATTCCGGTACATCTTAAACTTGAAAAGGCAGATCAGAGCAAGGAAAATTAGAGCACATTCACAAGTCATACGAGTATGTAATTTATTCTCAACTTGATTAATATAGCTTGTTCATGTTGTTTTGTCTCCTAATGTTTGATTTTGTCTTCTTTTCTTTTTCCCCGTATTAATTAGGCTGCATATAATTTCAAAAAGGCTGGAGAAGAAGTGATCACAGGTACTTCCTAATTTCTTGTATTTTTTTTTTTATCAATATTTGTGAATCCATGATCGTATGTGAGATTTTTTTATGATTTTTTTGTATTTGATCATATTTTTGACATGGTTCAATTCTTTAGGGTATAAAGTTTTATATCATAAACTATATAATCATCGTTTGAGATTATATTTAATTTTCGAGTTTTGGTCTAAACTCGAGACTTAAAATCTAAAATCTGATCGAGGAAAGAAATTTGAAAACCATGAGAGTCAAAACTAAAAACCAAGTCGATTTATATTCTAAATTACCAAGAATAAAATAGCCATAAAATATATGCACCAGTTATTTAAATTTAAAAAAAAAAGTTTGATCAAATATATATACCTTTATTATTTGAAAGAGTGATAATGATATATTTAAAAATTAGGGATAGTATGCATGATAATTATTAATTGGTGTGAGTGTGACTGCCCAATGCTTCTGGTTGTTAGGGACTGTGCCACTGCTGCAGATGCCACCCACTGCGGCAGATTTTACAATTGGAAAAGACTTACTTGCTTCCTTGACTAGGAACCATGATGTTGCTGCTCTGGATCAATACGAAGGGGCAAGTCCTCCACACATGCATCACTTTATCTTAATTTCTTTTTTTGTACATATAAAGATGTATAACAATTAATTGTTACTTATATATCTTTTCTTTTACTCCTCTTTATCAGATCAATGGCTTAGCAAGGTTATTGAAAACAAATTTAGACAGAGGAATTGATGGGGATGATGCTGATTTGTCAAAACGGAAGAATGCATTTGGATCAAACACATATACTCTGGGAAAAAGGGGGTTTTGGGTAATCACTAATCTTACAGTTGTGAAGTAATTTAATTTGGACTTAGAAAAAAATAGAATGCATAATGTGCTGTTAATAATTAATATATTTTTTTCTTCTTGTGTTGTCTGATAGACATTTCTTTGGGAAGCTTGGCACGATAATACGCTGATCGTTTTGATGATAGTTGCAGTGGCTTCTTTAGTGCTGGGTATAAAGGCAGAGGTGAGCCTGGGCAGTGCCTTCTTAAATACATAGCCTCACTGTTAAGTTAGTGTTCTCAATATTAGAGTAGATGTATATATATATACTAGACCGTAAAGGTTTAAGCTGCTATAAAATAAGTTAACAATGTATATCAAGCCATAATAGTTAGTATTGATTGTCAATATAATTAGTTTTGATAAGGTTTTGTGTGGTTTATGTTTTCTTAATTTGTTGCTTATAGGGTATAAAAGAGGGATGTCGTGAGGGGGTCAGCGTTGCTATTGCAGTTGTCATGAACCTCCTGATCATTGGTATCGCAGGTATTTAATAAACATGCATATATGTTGCATGTGGTCCGTTGATTTTTGAATACCATATCAGGGAAATAAATCATTTGCATAACTAAATAAAATGTTTAGGGCCTCTCCATCTTTTGTGATTGGTATTGTGATACTATAACTTCTTCATGGAATATATATATATATATATATATATATATATATATATATATATATATATATATATATATATATATATATATATATATATATATATATATATATATATATATATATATATATATATATATATATATATATATATATATATATATATATATATATATATATATATATATATATATATATATATATATATATATATATATATATATATATATATATATATATATATATATATATATATATATATATATATATATATATATATATATATATATATATATATATATATATATATATATATATATATATATATATATATATATATATTTGCTTGGCAGGTATTTTGTTTGATTTATTAATTAATGTAGGTATTAATATATTATGAATATTTTTTCCCTTATGGTGCTTGTAAGAATTATTTTTTGTTGCATGTACCAGTGGACTAAGTGGAGTCTTTCTTTAATGTGAAATGTAGTTGCATGTGGAATCAATTAATGCTGGATATGAGTGAGTTCGACACACGTGATTCTGTATTTCAATTTTGTCTCACGTCCTGTATTAATCTTGTATTTTTCATTCTACAATGACATTTCTATAAATGTTGAGCACGTGCATGTGCGTGTGATGGTTAACGACATACGTATACTTTTTCTTGTTAACCTTAATACTTTATGAATATAAACACTTACAGTATTGACCACAACAGCATCCATGAAGACAAGAAGCAGAGAATTTAGACCTTGTTTGAATTGCAAGGCTAATCCTAGAGTCTAACCCATACTAAACTCTACAGGATATCATTTCATTGTCCATGATAGATTAGGAATCCCTTTAGCCTTATATACCAATTACACTTAATCCTTATAGGCCACAAGGTTAAGTCCTAGTCGAATTCATGGTCAATGCTTAGTTTGCAAGTATCCTTCAGCTGCTATATGACCAAAACCAGTTTGGAGTTGTAAACCATCTCCAACATTCCCCCTTCCCTCTCCCAACTAACTAGTTTTCATTGAGTTGCTTATAATATATATATTTGAAATATGTTGCAGCTATGAACTTAAGTATCTTATATAATTAGTTATTAATTATATGAAGTCTCACAATTCATTGATGTGGGTGTGCGCTTGTGGGTTATATTACTTGAGTTCTACAATGGAGAATTCTTATATATATACAACAAGGCTCTATTGTGGAATTCCCACAAATTAGAAGTTTGTGGGATTCCCCTTTGTGAGGCCCACATGAGTTGTTTTGTATCGATCCGAACTGTTCATTTTTTACCTCTCTATTGATAGATCATCCTTGTAAAAAATTAGCCAAATCGGAAACCATTTGCCTATTTAACTTTGACCAAACAAGTAGACGGTTTCATAAAAAATATTTGGTTCGTCCATTTTTGATCAAAGTTAGATAGGCAAATGATTTCCGATTTGGCTAATTTTTTGCAAGGATGATCTGTCAATAGAAATGTAAAAAATGAACGGTTCGAATCGATACAAAACAACTTGTGTGGGCCCCACAAAGGGGATCCTACAAACTAGAAGTTGTGGGAATCCCACAGTGGAGCCTTACTGTATATCTATATATATATATATTATACATACACACTTATGTATTATATATTCATCGATTATTCTGCTTGCATTTCTTTGTTGGATCTGCAGCCATTTCTGATCACAGACATCATCTTCAGTTCCGGAATAAAAGTGAGAGAAAGATAAATATAAGTTTGAAGGTGTGTTTTAATGGTCCCATTCTACTCCATGCATATCAATTAAATACGTTTGCATGCAAAGATAAATATATACGTTTAATCAAATACAAGGAGTCAATGATCAGTTATTCATGAGTTAAAAATTACATATTCAATCCAACAGTAATTACCCACTATTCTTCCTCGATCATAGTTACTCAATATTTATGTTTTAAGAGAATATTTGTTTACCTCCCTAATTGCTTAATTAAAATTTTGAATTCAATATTATGCAGGTTATTAGAGGTGGTACACATGTTATTATTTCAACTTATGATATTGTTGTTGGTGATGTCGTACTCCTTGACACCGGTGATCAGGTATCTAGTTTATCAATAATGCTACAAACTGATCTTTTACTGTTTCATTTGTTCATATTTTCTCACTTTGATCTTCATTTCTTTATTTTTGTTTTGAAAGACTTTCATTTATTTCTAACTGTGATATTAGTATTTTTCGATCTAATACAAGCCCGACCATCAAAAGAAAGGGCCTCCTATACGAGCTTAAAGCCCAATAGGTTAAATGAGTAAATGGCCTTTTCATCTGTGGGGCTGATACTTTTTGGATCCTTCTCAATAAAAGTGGGCCTTTATCTTTAACACCAACTCAACTTTAGTTCTACGGATAATTAGGTTTTCTTTTAATAAGGCGAAATTAGTGTGTACTAGATATGCTGACTAGATATGCTGATAAATAACGAACATAACGCTGTTAGGTAAGCTCACTTTTAAATTTTTGCATTAAGCGTGCAAACGATGATGCAAAAATTCTGAATGGTTCCCTATAAGGCTATATAACACAAGACAGCGACAATCCACGTACATGTAATCATTTATGTCAAAAACAAATCCACATTTAATCATTTATGTCACATCATATGTGGCTTGTGAAATGTTAATAAATAATTACAAAAATAATACAGGCAAATTTGAAAGAGAAAAAAGAAGAAGAAAGTGTTGATTAGTACAGGCTGTGCAGCCACATCTATAGTTAGTCATTCACGAATAGTGATAATTAAGAATTGTTTGACATTATTTTTAAAATTTTCAAAAATATTTTTAGAAACATTAAATGAAA
>QANT01001784.1:0-21166 GCA_003254885.1 Purshia tridentata | reverse complement strand
AAATTTATAAAATTTTGACAAAATTTTTCCTTAGTACTTTTATATTGTCTTGGAAATTAGTTAATATAGTTTTAACTTCAGTTTTAGTTGTGTCTGTACGACACTAAACTTTAAATTTAGTTATGATCGAATGACAGTTACAGCTAAATTGTGATACAGTCACAGTTAAGTTGTGACTGAATTAAAATTTTTTATAAGAGAAATTATATTATAATATAGTATAAATAAAGGTTAAAACAATACTTTTACTCAAAGTAATACTTAGTATAGTGGTGGGAGTTGTCTTTTTCAACTTATTAAGACAATCACAACTAAATTGTGAGACAGTTACAGTTAAGATGTGATTGGATTAATTTTTTTAGTTTCAATACAATATAGTATAAATTTATGTAATAGTATGGACAGGCCCCTTCCAATGTGGGATCCCATATATAATTTTGTTTGTGGGATCCCTCATAGGGCCTACTACATATAGTATTTCAACGATCCGAATCGTCTAATCTTTAGGTGTCCATTTAAAGATTATCTGTGCAAAAAATTAGTCAAATCGGAAATCATTTGACTATCTAACTTTGATCAAACAAATAGACGAATCAAATATCTTTCATGAAACCTTCTATTTGTCGGATCAAACTTAGATGGGCAAATGGTTTCCGATTTAGCTAATTTTTTGCAAGAATGATCTATGACTCGAGACATAAAAAATAGACGGTTCGAATTGTTGAAAAATTACATGGAGTGGACCCATTCGACCTATCCCACAATTCATCTTAAATGTGGGATCCTACACTGGAAGGTGCCTGATAGTATGGATGTAGTATATATATACAGGCCCCTTCCAATGTGGGATTCCATATATAATTTTATTTGTAGGATCCCTCATGGAGCCCACAATATATAGTATTTCAACGATCCAAACTGTTTAATCTTTAGATCTCTATTTAAAGATTATCTGTGCAAAAAATTAGTCAAATCGGAAATCATTTGCCTATCTAACTTTGATCAAACAAATAGACGAATCAAATATCTTTCAAGAAACCGTCTATTTGTTGGATCAAACTTAGATGGGTAAATGATTTCCGATTTAACTAATTTTTTGTAAGAATGATCTATGAATAGAGATATAAAAAATAGAGGGCTCGGATTATTGAAAAATTACATGGAGTGAGCCTATTCGACCTATCCCACAATTAACCTTAAATGTGGGATCCCACACTAGAAAGTGCCTGTATATATATATATATATCTCTATCTATCTATATATATATATTTTTTTTTTTTATTGTAGTGGCATGTGATGTAATAGTTGTGAATTATAGTGCCCTTTATTATATTATTATATTTGACTTTTCAACTAGTACCTAATCTAAAATACTATTAAATTTTGGTATATAAACTAAAAAATTATTAAAATTTAGTACTTAAAGTTAATTAACCTTTAAATAAAAGATATTTTGCACCAAGACCACCCAAATTATTGGGCACATGTGTATTTACTATCCAAACTTATATAATGCTGACACTGTGCCACTTGTTGTCTATTCATCTACTTTGACGTTAAAATTAAAGGTATTTTTGTTTTTTCACTTATAAATTTAAACTAATTTAAGCATTCATAAAAAATTCATTTGGAGCCGAAAAATATTTCAAAAAATGGTACGGACTAGTAGCAACGTGTACTATTTTTCTATGACTTAAAAAATAATTTGTAGTCTCTAGAAGTTTTAGAAATTAAAATTTTGATTTGATTTGTTGGATTTTTTATAAAAATTCTAGAGACCAAAATTTATTTTTTGAGATTTACATATAAGTAGTACACGTCGCTACGAGTTTGTAACATATTTTTGAACATTGGTTGGAGTGCAGATGAATAATAAATAAAAAAACTGAAAATGCCTTTAATTTTAACACTAAAGTAGATGAAACTTGATGGCAGATAACACATTGTCACCGTTGTGTAAATTTAGGTGATAAATATGCACATACGCAGTTGGTATTAGCGCAAAAAAAAAAAACACTTAAAAATATATACGGAAAATAATGCCAGAAGTGGACTGTCCTTGGCCTCCTTGGCACCCGTATTCTGGTTTGGGTGGTCGAAAATTCCAAATCCTAGAGGATAAGAAAACGGCTCGGTTTTAAGCACTCTCTGCTCGCTGTCTCTCTTGCTCTCTCGCTCTCTTGTTCTCTCATCCTCTCTTCTACTTGGAGTAAGTGACTGAGTGATGCATCATGCTATGTGTTTGAATCTTTAGATGTGGAAAGAGATGTCAATCTTACCAATTTCATCAGCATCATCATCAGCATTATCAGTTGGGTATTGTAATTCCCACAAGCACACTCCTCCCAACGTGTCTTCCTCTTTCTTATGTTCCTCATTTCTCAGCCCGCTGCCTCTTGCTTACCCGACCACAAACGACAAGAAGAAGAAGAAGAAGAGGCCCATTGCAGTCGCCGTGCTCGGCTTCAGAGTTAAGACCCATAAACTTTTCTTTGATGAGGTCACCACCATTGCCATGCCCTTTCAAGGTCAATTTCCTTTCCTTTGTGCTCAATCAATTTGCTCTAATAATGTTCATTCCCATAAACTTGTTTGCACTATTTTTCTCATGATTTATTTTGGTTGAAATATGCAGCAAAAACTGGACATCCTATCTGTTTCTGCACACAACATATTGTATCCACTACAACACGTTCAACATCAACAGCAACAGCAACAGCAACAACTGCTGCTGTGCTTGATATGGAGAAGCTGAGATTACCTTCTTTACAAGTTAATTCCGATTCTTTGGATGCCAATAGGCCATGGACATACACAGGGGCAATCGGTCCTCCCACTGAGGTCAGAATGGTTCTATTGCATATCTAATTACTAATTTAGACTTCACACCAAGATGTAGGCTCCTCGTTGCATAATGTTCTCTCTCCTTGGATAACCTTGCACAATTTATTTATTTATATATTTTTGTTTCTGGTAATGATGCTTGAATAGAAGTCTTGCACACGTTGGGGTAATTTTTCTTTTATTATTTGGATTGAGCATCATCTTCTTCCACTATATTCAGCTGTATATTTCCCAAATCCTGGGTAATAGAATACGTGCACAAGTTATGTCTGTATTCAGTAAAATTAAAAATAAAGACTGTTCTGAAAATTTTACATAGATGCTGGTTAGGTTCATAGCATACTCAAATTTCAAATTCTGATGGCCTGGTCTATTTGTCGAGCAATTTCTTGATTTTGAGATACTCCAGGCATTTTTTTGCTCGGTTTGAGTTCTTGGATATGTGAGATATGTTAAGTTCATGACTCTAATTAACTTTGATGTTTATCATCAGGCAAACTTTAGAGCAGCTTTAGCTACGGAAACTCTTCTTACAAGTGAAGAGGCTGTAATAGCTGCTGCTGCTGCTGAAGCTGTTACTCTTGCAAAAGCGGCTCTCAAGGTTGCAAAGGATGTGGCTTTGCTGGTTAGCAATAATCACTCTGGTAAAGGAGAAACTTCATCTCCAGTTTTTCCTGAGGCCAATGGTTTGCTTTTCAATTGGGCTCAGCGTATTGAAACTGAGCAAGCTTCTAGAGTAGGAGATTCTGTTGGAGGTGAAACTGCACTGGTGGAAGACCATTTCATTCAATTTTCCGTAAAGGAGTCTGAAGATGTGGAGCATTCAAATGAAGAATTTGAACTTCTGCAGGAGCAACTTTCCAAGGGTATAGCTGCAAGATCAAACCGTCAACCAGAACGAAAGGCCAGAAGAGCCAGAGCAGCTGAGAAGGCTGCTGCCAGTGTTGTGTCTGTGAAGTCTGGTTCAACCAGCAGAAAAAAGCGCGCGTCTTTACAAGATGTTGACCATTCCGATCCATTACGTTACTTGAGGGCAACTACCCACACTTCTAGGCTTCTTACTGCAAACGAAGAAATTGAACTTTCAGAAGGAATACAGGTGTTACTCATGAAACCACCTTTGTTTCTAACAATATATAACACACACAACACCCTCCCCCACTTCCCCTTTCTCCCCCCTAATATCATCATATCATCATATCATCAATTGAGCTATGAAAAAAGTATATTTGCCCTTTCATAGCAATTAGAAATTTTCAGTAATATAAACACATGCTTCACTGAAATATGTAAGAATATACTTCCATTTTGGCAGTGGTTTAAAACTAAAACTACCTCTGGATTAAGTATTGCTTGATGTCTATCTGCATCTTGTGTTTACATTTAATCCATTTTATGTGATTTATCATGGAATGTAGAATATACTACATCCCTTGGATTGGTTCTGACAGATTCCTTAAAAATTTTTATGTCCAATATTTTCTAAGTTTCTTTACTAGTTCATATATTTCATGGAATTAAAATTCAAAGAATAGAAGGGTTTTTTTGGGAAGCTTTAGATAACAATTTTTGCTCAACTTTTGATCGATCTGGTATGTTATCATGTCATGGAAAAAAATAGGAGAAGATTTCAAGGAAATTATTTTCAATCTTAGAACATTAAATAAACTTGTTGCAATTAAATACAGAAATAGAAAAATTAATTTTGATATAAATTAAGCTTTTTTTTTAAGGCCAAACAATTAAGCTTAATTTTACTATTTATATTTCTCTTTTATCTGATTTCTGATGCCTCAATTCTCATCGTATATTTCAGGAACTATTGAAACTAGAAAAGCTCCAGGAGGAGCTTGCACAAAGATGTGGCAGTCAGCCCACTGTTGCACAATGGGCTGCAGCAGCGGGAGTTGATCAGAAGACATTGAGGAAGCGTGTAAACTATGGTATTCTGTGCAAAGACAAAATGATTAAGAGTAACATAAGGCTTGTTATATCAATTGCAAAAAATTATCAGGGAGCTGGGATGAATCTTCAAGATCTTGTTCAGGTATGATTTCATCTTATTTTCCCATCATACGTAGCTCTTTTGCTCTAATGTAAATATTTTCATGAAGGATGGAAGAAATTATTTTCTTAAAGCCTTGCACCTTTGAATAATAACTTATTCTTTCTGATTGACTTTTAGGAAGGATGTCGAGGCCTTGTAAGAGGTGCAGAGAAATTTGATGCTTCAAAGGGTTTTAAGTTCTCAACCTACGCTCACTGGTGGATTAAACAGGCTGTTCGAAAGTCTCTTTCTGATCAGTCTAGAACAATTCGCTTGCCAGTGAGTTTTACTTTCATATTCATTTTTCTAATTGTGGGCCCTATATGGTGAAATGGTAAACTGTTAAGCATGGATTTGTGGGTTTGATTATTGAGTGGGTACATTATGCAAAACTGCTTAAGTTTAGGACATATAAAGAATCCTCCCCTTGGGACCCCACTTTAGTGGGACCAAAACACGGTAAAATTCAGTTTATTTATTTTTTCTTTTACTAATCATGAATATATAAATTTCAGCTGAAATTGCCTATCTTAGTGCTTCATTTATAATACTCTCTTCCATTTGTAATATTTTTGGTGAAACAGTTTCACATGGTGGAAGCAACTTATAGAGTGAGAGAGGCTAAAAAGCAATTGTATAGTTTAAATGGAAGGCATCCTGATGATGAAGAAGTTGCAGAGGCGACGGGGCTGTCAATGAAGAGGCTTGCTGCTGTACTACTGACTCCAAAAGCTCCTAGATCCCTGGAGCAGAAAATTGGGATCAACCAGAATCTTAAACCTTCGGTCTGTCCTCTCTCTACTTCAGATGAAATGGCAATATGCATCCTACAGTTTGTCACCTGGTTGTGTCTAATTGTTCCTTTTCTGATGACTTCATGTCTTTTTCCTCAGGAAGTAATCGCAGATCCTGATGCAGAAACATCAGAAGACCTGTTGATGAAAAAATTCATGAAACAGGACTTGGAGAAAGTACTGGATAGTCTCAATTCAAGAGAGAAGCAGGTCATCAGATGGAGGTTTGGAATGGAAGATGGAAGGATGAAGACATTGCAAGAGATAGGGGAGCTGATGGGTGTTAGTAGAGAGAGAATTAGACAAATTGAGTCATGTGCATTCCGAAAACTGAAGAACAAGAAAAGAACTAAACATTTGCATCAGTATTTGGTTTCATAGGCCCATGTCAAATATGGGGATTAAATTTATAAATTAGCAGGTAGTTCATTTGAAGCTCATATAGCTTGTCTAGATATTCATCTATATTATGGGTTCTTTTTTCATGCTTTGGGGCGGAAATGTACACTTTTGTCTTTTTGTAATACGAGAGAATATTTGTGCATAGAAACAGAATTTTTGAATCAAGCATTTCCATTCTTTTTATGCCATCAAAGAAGTACTTAAAGACACTCATATGGACAATCTTTAAGCTTAAATGTACATTTTTTATACAGATGCTAGCTACTTTTTCACTTGACTTTAACTTCTATTCCTGGTTTTCTTTCTGCAAATTTTACTTTACTTACACACCCCATATATTTTTAAGTTGTATTATTACGTGCACCATATATCTCTTTCCTCAAAGGAGTGGTAGGCAGTTATTTTGCCCACTTTAAATCCCACTGCAGCAGACAGCCCAATGTTCATTCTGTCTGGAACTTGCAAGTCTAGCATGGTCCATTGTCACATGTTGAAATAGAGGTCGCCAGTAACTTATATGCAAAGGAATTTCCCTTCAGCGCAGTTGAAATTTTTAGGTTCTATAAACTCCAAGTTCCACATGCAATCAAATTCTGGTATGTCTTCTTTGATATTGGGTGATTCTGAGCTTAATACTTGTTACATCTTTAGCTACAGAAGTTAGGTTTATTTGTCACTGACAAACATCTAGCCCTTGCTTTCTTGCTTGTTATTTCCTCTAGTTTTTACCTTTTTTCTTATTTCTTTTCTGCTAATAAGGTATCAATATGCACGATGAGTTAAATGATTTAAATCCTTCTTGTCAACACAAGTCATTTTTTAAGTTTTATATGTAATAACCATTTATTTATTTCCATTTCTTCAATACATATGTGCTCCTAGATCAAGTAATGAACATGCTAAGGTATCAAATTCGAACCAATTTTTTAAGGGAAAATAAAGAGCTATCCTACTGGATAAATGAATGCTTTATGTGCTAAGTAATATTATGAATATAATGTAGTTTTTATAATAGATGAAACAATGGATGCAGTACAAATGGTCCATTTCAGATTGTTTATGAGTACACTCTCTTGTTTATGAATATGGTTCATTTCAAGGAAAGTGGTGCAGTCAGAGAGTATGGTTCATTCTCCTCCCATTAAGTATAAGAGTTCCCTCATTTTGTCATTTTTTCCTTTTGTTATCTCTATTATCAATCTTCTTTTGAAAGTGCACATATAAAATGAGATTGTCATAGTCCAAAGTTGCCGTGCTTCTACTTGAGTTTATCCATTGTTGTATCCCGAGAGGATCAACCCCTAAAGATATACAAGTAAATGGGAACACCTATCTTCAAAGTCTGTCAGTTTTTCTTTTATTCAGCATTCTCTTATATAAATGATTTTGTGTACATATATTATTGTAATTTCATTATTATTATTATTGTTAATAACTCTGTCATCAAAATTCATGTTTCGGATTATTGTTCCAAATTTAACATAGTAGCGGATCCAGTCAGACTCATATAGTTTTTGAGCGAGAACTACATGTGTCAACGGGTCATGTCGGGCCACTTCGGCCTTAAATTTGAGCCACCAAATGAAGCCCAGACTCGTGCTAAAATTGGATTTACACGTATAGATATCCAAAATATCACATTGTTTGGATTGGAAGAATAGATTACCCAGTTTACAATCGGTTGAAAAATTGAACTCCCAAATCGTTTACAACTAATCAATTGCAGAATTCATTACAATGACAATGCTTGAGAGACAGTGCTATCGACCTGAGAGCCAAAAGCTGCTTCCTCCAATTCCTGCCTTGTCAATAGCCTACTTAAGGGTACAAACTTTGTATTTGAGATAGTTTCAAAGACATCTGACTGTTCATATTTCACAGAAAATTGAGTTTCGAGTGCCTCAACAGTTTTGTCAAGAAAAACAGATCTTGGCATGTAGTCCTTCATGCAGCATATAAATTCCAAATGGTCCCTTGCCTGCACAGGAAACAAATAAGCATAGGCGTCAAAAAACCAGAAAGGGGTTCTCACATAAAAATCTCTGCTTTCTCTTTGTTCATTGATCTGAATTTGTCTTGCATTTAGCAATTTCCCTAATCCCTATACATTTTCGATATTTTGGAATAACCGACTATATTGTAGAAGACAGAAGTGTTTGCATTATTGTTTCAGATAGTTCCAATAGATGACAACCCTTAAATTTCTAATTGTGCCCTGAGTAATGGTCATCTCAGTAGACTGCCTTCACCTTGCAGTACACAAGCAAGCAATTTGCACAGAATAAAGAAACTCAATCAGAATATCATATTAGATAGAATGAAGTAGAGTACATGCAATTCAAACAAAATACATTCTTCTTTTTTCTTTTGCCCTTTTCCTTCAAGCATTAACATAATGCATTAATGCCGTTATTAGCATATGTAGCAGACATGAAAACCATAAGAAATAGAAAGAAAAAAAGATGAGAAAACTTTGGAGTACTAAAAGAATGATAAGATGCAACAAGTTGGTAGCATACCAATCGATATTCAGGAGCCCGTTTTGGATGTTTCAGGTATGCCATGTTCCTAACCTCATAGTCCCATAGAAAGGATGTGTGGTGGATCCACCGGCTTTTAGTAATAGATTGAGCATTCCCACCAAACTTACGGTTACCAAATACATAATCTAAAATCAGAAGGGGAAGACAAAAAAGAATCAGACTGATAAACAAAACTTATAAATAATCCTATATGCCCAAAACACCCTAGTAGATAACACTGTTAAATAAGGTTCATTAAGGTACCATTTTCACGAAGGTGAAAACCAAGTCCTGGAAACACTCTGCTGTACAATAGGCTACTCCAGGACATTATAGGTTGAGGATATGGTTGCAAACCAGCCACTGCATCCTTGTTGCATATGAAAGTGACAAATATTGTGTTGTGATCAACAGTAACAGTACCACCACCACTAAACCTTCTAATGGCAGGAACCCGATCTCTTAACACCAAATCAATTTCGAGAAGCTCTGCTGGTTTTCTATGCAGGATATACATGGAACCATTTATAATATCCAATACAAAAATAAATAATTAAATAAACCCGCAACCCATGGGAATGAGCAAAAGCAGAATACTTTGTGAACACACGCACACTCAAACAGGCGTAGAAAACCAACATATGATTCGGAAAATTACTCAAATATCAAGAAATGACATTCATATATTGGATAGAATGCACAAAATATATATATGTACATATTTTTGCTACTTGCTCAGTATTCAAATAAATAGAACCTATCAGCTTAAATCTTAGTCACAATGAGTAGTATGAAGCCCATCTTACCCTGAAATACCCATGACAATGGTAGGAGTATCTGTTCCATCATTTATAATGCACCAATTATCTGACGAGGTTCGAAGCAATTGCTCCTCTAAATGAAGCTGCTGCAGGATGGGAATTCCTTTTAATCTGATAAGGTTCATTAATGGAAGTCCAATGCTTCTTGTTTGAGGAATAGTCATTGAAACCATCCTATTCATCAAATACACCCAAAGAAAGAAAGATCAACATATAGAAATTGAAACCATACATCTTTTTTACTGATTTGAAATGGCTCCACTATCTTTGCAAAGACCATTAACTAATTAAAAAACCCAGATAAACTAAATAAATATTCACATACAAAAAACCCATATCCAAGTTTAGAAGCAATTTAAAAGTTTAATATGCAGTATCAGTATGCACATTAAAACGATGAGGATCGGTGGTTTTTAAAAACGAGCCTCAGGCGCTCCTTGAGGCGAGCTTCATGGCGAGGCGGCGGCTTATAGCGCAGGGCATCCAGGTATTTGTCAAAATGTCTGAAAGGCGAACGCCTTTGGGCTGAGGCGTACGCCTCGCGGCAGAAAGGCGTGAAAGGCAGGGAAGGCGACCGCAAGTGGATTTTTTTTTTTTGGACCTTTCTCAGTCCAGTCGTTCTGGGCAGAGGCGGCGCAGAGGCATGGGTGGCGGCGAAGGTAGAGGAGCAGAGATAGAGAGGGGGAGATAGAGCTCTGTGTGTGGTGGCTGAAATCTGATGATGAAGCCCTGTGTATGGTTGCGGCACAAATCTGATGATGAAGATCAGAGAGCTCTATGTGTAATTTAAGTGGTCAAGCTAGGCTCGCTCACCTTAATTATGAGCAAAATAATATTTTTATAATTAAATGGTTGTTCAAAATGATAATTGAAGTTGGTTGGTCAGAAGAATTAGATATAGAGAAATATTTGGGTCGGGTGACCTACCTTACCTCGTAATTTTATAATTTCGACAAGGTTGACGCACTCTTGAGGTACGAGAAAATTGCTCATAGATATATGGATGCATCGGATCACATGGTGTTGATGTCTGTGCTGAAACAAGATCTCCCACGTGCAACCACACAACCAAACAACTCAACATATGGATGAAGCTACGGAACTTATTGGACCGCCAGAAAAAAGAAGAGGAAAAACAAAGAGGGAAATCAATGGACAAAGAGCTTCACCGGGCAGACATGGGAAATATCTTAAATAAAATTAATATTGGTTTATCAGCTAGTACATGAATAAATATATTTTATGAGACAATAACCTACAGTAGTTTGTTGGTCTAGTGGTAAGGCATAGCTTTTCTTTTTGGTTTTGTGTTCAAATAATGCATAATATCTTTTTTTTAGTACTTTTAGAGTTATTTTTTTTTCAGTTTTCTTTTATATATATATATTTATTTATTTAATTAGAAAAGATATGTCTCGAAAATCTTGCACCTTAACGCATCTTTGCTTTCAGGTCCAAACTAGGTATTGGATAACTGTGCTTGGTCATTTCTCCTCTGATGAAACTAAATACACATTCAAATTACTATTCATTTGGAAGAACAAGACAAGCAAAAAGAAGAAGCGGTACTGTTTCTTTATTAACTAAATAATCTGATTATAAGCCATATCAAAACTCAATTGGAACATGGAAACAGACAGATCAAATCTCACTTAAATTGAGAAAAAAAAAAAAAAAGATTGACGGTAATACCTTTTCCAGAATGAAAACATGGGCGGTGACATCGGCTAGCTGCTCGTAGCAGTAACGAGAGCGAGAAAGAGGGGTTGACAGTTGACATGTGAGGAATTTTGTTTTATCTTTCCAACGACGTGTTGCGTTAAAAGACTTAAAAAAGAGTGCGTCGTTAATGTTTTAAGTAAAGTTACAACGTTTACAATTTTTCACACCTATTCCACCCAAATTTTTGGGGTCACATTGCCATCTAGAACAAATATTGAACCACAGTGCCATCAATTAATGTTTGTTGCCTGTAAAATGAAACAAATGAAGTAACAAGCAGTAAAATGTGTTTGAAAAGATGAAAGTATCTGTGAGAAAAGAATCACGTGGAAAGCACATGCAATATTTTAGACGAAAATCCTGAGAAAATCAGGTATGAGTCTCTTATTACAACAAGTTTAGATTTAGCTGACAATGTGCCAACAAGTTTAGATTTAGGTGACAAAGTAATGGGAAGGGCATGGTAAGGATAGGCATGTACCAACAAGTTTCCTGTGCAGGCAAGGGACCATTTGGACTTGTGATTTGTGAAATTAAGGATTCTTTTGTACAATTCTTAATAACTGTCCATAAAATGGCCAGTAACCACCTATGTTTTGCATTGAAGTCCAAGTATTTGTTGTGATACTAACCCTTTGATTCTCAATGACACTCATAATCTTTGCCCTCTCTAAATGGTAAATATCTAGAACCCCAGCAGCCACCTTCTTCCTGTCTGGTATCATGTCCTTAAAACCTGCCCCTTCCAATATCCTAAAAGGGTATTCATCCCTAATCACTCACCTTACAACTTTTTCTCATGTCTCTTTTGATTAAATGAATGGGCAACCAATGGAGCGCCTCATTGCCTGTTGGGTAAGGGTGGGTTGTCCTTTACTAGTATTGCCTAAGTATGTTGGACACTTTCACATTGATTTTTGTAAGTGTTTCATAATTCTAGTAATCCCATTGTAAGAACTATGAGCAGGAAACTCCCTTTCGCAGGTTTTGCATACGGCATATGGCCACATTTCCTTTCTCTTGGGATGCATCTTACTAATTTTGGTGCAATAATCCCACACCATAGACTTAGGCTTCTTACCACCCTTTTTTTTAAGTCTGCCCTTGTTAAGGTTCTTCAACTTGGGTACAAGAGGGGGTTTAGGCTTGTGATTGAGCTTAAGGATTTGTTTGGGGGTGGTTGGAGTGTTTGGGCTTCAAAATTTGTTTGGTGGGTAGTAGCGGCATGCATACTGTTTAATTGGCTAGACTTCATGCTTTCTACCATCATATCATGCAATCTAGTTCCTACCAAAAGTTTGCAATCGCATATAACAATCAGACTCAGCAGGATAGCAATCAACAATTATCAAATTTAGCAACCAAGCTTCACAGACTTCTCACTTCACCAATCTCCTTCACCTTGCAGAAAAATATCCCCAATTGATTGAGAATTTAATTGAAAAATGACCCCAATTAACTAAACCTGAAACCCTAAATTAGCCCCAATTGATTTATAACTCGAAATTCTAACCCCAATCAATTATCACAAAAAACTCTTAGGCCTCGTTTGGAGGATGAGATAGGACTGCACAAGATAGGACTATGTTCCAGGGACAGTACAGCACAGCACAGTAGAGGACTTTGACCAATCATGTCTCATGTTTGGTACAACACGGGATTGAACTGGACATTGAATAAAATTTTATTTTTTATTGTACAATATTAAAAATTGAAACATATACCTAATTAAATTTAAAATTCTAAAAATATTTTTATAATTATAATTTAAGAGAGTTACCTATAAAACCAAAAAAAAAGGAAACTATCCTAAAATATAGAATTTATGTTGTGAACTATTTAATTCATAGTATTCAATTTATTGTTAACTATTTTTTTGGAGAGAGATAGAGATAGAGAGAAAGGAAGAGATAGAGAGAGGGAGAGATTATCTGAAATGGAGAAGAGAAAATGGAAAATAGTCCCATCATGTACCACCTATTTTGGTGGGACAGAAATCCCATGTTATATGGGACAGTTGTCCCAAGTGTGAATCCTGTCCTACACTCTTAAGAAGTTCACCAAACATGGGATAAGGGACAATTGTCCATTTTAATTGATTAGTCCCGTCCAGTCCCGCATTCCAAACGAGGCCTTAGACCTCTGGTTGTGAACTTGTGATTGTTGTGGTGGCGAGCGGTGGTGGTGAGACTGAGAAAGGCTGAGCCACTGAGAGTGAGAGTCAATGTTATAGAAAGGTCGAGAAAGTGAGAAACAGAAAGAGAGAGATTGAGAGACTGAGAGTAGAGAGAAAGAGAGTGAGCAAGAAAGAGAGAAAGGGTGAAAGAAAGAGAAAGAGTGAGAGACTACAGAGTGAGCAAGAGAAGGAGAGAGAGAGAAATGGTGGCTTGTGGTGACAAGGGGTGGTGGCGTGCGATGGTGACTGAGCCGGAGAGTCTCAGATCGAGAAAGAGAGGGCGACTGTGCGAGAGACAAAGGGTGAGAGTCTGAGAGATAAAAAGTCGGAGGCGGCTGAGGACGGGTTATTTTTTATTTTTATTTTTTCACTTTTTATCTTTTTAATTTTTGGGGTTTCATTTAGGGTTCCGTTTGGGGTTTGGACTTTTGGGTTTTTAATTTTTTAATTTTAGAGATAGAGAGTCGGAGGCGGCTGAGGACGGGTTATTTTTATTTTTTATTTTTTCACTTTTTGTCTTTTTAATTTTTGGGGTTCCATTTAGGGTTCCGTTTTGGGTTTGGACTTTTGGGTTTTTAATTTTTTAATTTTTATTACATATGTTTAGTGTTTTATTGTTAGGGTTTAGGGTATTTTGAGATTTGTTTTATACTTTATATAATATAAAATTATAAATTATATAATTATACATTTAATTTATCATTCCTCTTAAATTCTTAATCATTAGGGTATTTTCATTTTGGGTTGGATAATGCTTGGGTCCTCAAGTGAAAAGGACCAACTTGTCCTTTAAGTATAAAAAATCATCTTTCTAGTGTACCAGCTCAAGATCAGAACCGTTCTATTTTTTATCACTTATTAAAGATCATCTCTGTAAAAAATAAGTCAATCGGAAATCGTTGGGTTGTATAACTATCATCGAATAAATAAATAGTTTGTAATTAAAGAGTGATAGAACCGTTCTATTTTTTATCACTTATTAAAGATCATCTCTGTAAAAAATCAAGTCAATCGGAAATCGTTGGGTTGTATAACTATAATCGAATAAATAAATAGTTTGTAATTAAAGAGTGAATTCTTGACAAAACCGTATATTTATTCGCTGACAATTATACAATCAAACGATTTTCGATTGACTTGATTTTTTACAGAGATGATCTTTAATAAGTAATTTAAAAATAGACGGTTTTGATCTTGAATTGATGCATTAGAAAAAATAATTTTTTTATGCTTAAAGACCTAGCATTGCCCTTTTAGGTTTGGTTTAAGATTTGACTTTTTTTTACATATTTATATTACTATATTCAATATAGTATATAGTATAATAAAATAATCAAACAATGTAATATATTTTATTGTTTGGTTTAAGATTTGACTTTTTTTTACATATGTATATTACTATATTCAATATAGTATATAGTATAATATAATAATCAAACAATGTAATATATTTTATTAATTGTTAGGGTTTAAGGTATTTTGGGGTTTGGGGTTTGGATTTTGTATACCATATCCTAAGGACCTAAACCTTAGGAAGGTTAGAAATTTGGTATAAGTTATAGTATATACTTATATAGTATAGGTATAATATATTTCATATCACAAACATTTCTTAATTATATAGCTTATTTATAGGGTAAGAATGTACGATCGATATAGGATTAAAAAATTTTAAAATACACAATAGGTTTTATGCCTTTAGGTTAGGGCATGAGATACACGTTTAGAACTTTAGAATATAGTATAAATTTATAATACTATAATAATTAAGGTGTAGGATTTTTTTAATTAGTTTTACATTTTTAATATAGAAATGTCAAATGTTTATAACTTTATAGCCTATTAGACTATTAGTTAAATAGTTTATAACTTAATACTTCATAAGTTAATAGTTATAGGGTTTACTGTTTAGAAATTTAGAGTCTTTAGACTTTAGGCCCTTAGGGTATAAAGTATAAAGTATAAAGTATAAACTATAAAGGATTAAATTAAAGGGTTTATGTAAATCATAAAAATGAATTATATCAAATTATCAATTGATTTAATTATATAGAAAAGTATTTATCGTATTTTAGGGTATAGAATATTAGAAATGTTTAAAAAAACTAAAAAAAGTGTTATATGAATATAATTTATTGGGTATATATTTAAAAATATATAAATTTTATTATTATATTGTATATGTCTGGTCTGGTCCACTGACGGCATCGATGTTTTGGAACCTATTCTGGATTGAAATGAGCTGGTTTGATATGCGAATGTCTAGTCTCGGTCACTAGTGGGTCCGGTCTTTTTTGGTGTCGGTATGGCCGGTCTTGGTCCGATTTTTTTAGTTTTCCGATCAAACCGCCCCACCCCTAGTTCCAATACCTGGATCATAAATAAATATCTACGCTTTGAATTGCATTATATTTTTAATTTATATGCCAAGACTTTGCTTTTGAGTAGCATGCTAACAAAATTTGCTAAGCTAAAACTCCAAAATGGTGGGTCACTGATTATACCAGTGTAGGAAGTCAATAAACATTTCAAGCCATAGTAGCATCCCAAGAATTAAATTTCAAATTTCGAAACTTTCGAGGGTTCAAAATATAAAATTTTTGAAAGAATTTCGATTTTGTTAGAAATTTAAATTGAAAAAATTGAAACTTTTAACAAAATTTTGATAATTTCTATTCAAATATTTCAATACCTCAAAAAAATGGAAATTTTGAAAAAATTGAAAATTTTAATTCCTTACAGTTGCCTCATACATATTCTCTACTTTTGTTTACTCTCTTTCTTTTTCTTATTTTTGCTGTCGAACTAGTGACCCATTGGACTTTAGTAGTCACACATTCTCTACATAATATATACAATGCAAAAGTTCTTTTGTTTACTCTCTTTCTTTTTCTTATTTTTGCCGTCGAACTAGTGACCCATTGGACTTTAGTAGTCACACATTCTCTTAATGGGAGGAGAATGATTAGTTACACATTCTCTACATAATATATACAATGCAAAAGTTACATTTCGAAGGAGCTTGAAAACTGTTCACAAATTGCCAAAAAAATGAGTCGTGGTTGGAGTAGTCCAAGTGAAAGGGCCATCAAATTATTCTTCTTGCACTAAAGTTTGATTTCCCATACCCCTAATTAAAAAAAGGGTGCCGTTATTCATACCTAACTTTTTTATGAGTACACCCAACATACTTTTTATCTCCAATTTAAATTTAAAAAATGTTAAAATTGATTAGTACATCCAACATGTTTCCTAAACTACTCTTACTAAAAGCCCAACGAATAAACCCAACCTATTCCTACCATTTATACCCATCAACACACCCAACACCATCACCATCACTATCACCACCACCCACTGGCCTCTACATCCTATTATTTATTTTTGGGCTACAATAGTTTCAATATTAGTTGTTTAATGTTGAACTTGAACACAAAGAGGAGTGTTTTGAAAGTTTTTTTTCGGATTTTGTTCGGCACCTATTCACTGAACAATTAGAAGCAAGTTTGGCAGCACACAACCAAACGGGTGGAAGGATGTTCAGCGGTGCACAACCGAACAAATAGAAGGATGTTTGGTTGGCAATCACTAAACACCTTTTTTTAAAAAAAAAATTTCCTGCAGGTGTTCGGTAGTCTTTGGCCAAACGGACAAAACTATGTTTGTTGCGTTATCGCCTAATGACTTTTAACATGTTTGACTTTGGTGTGCCAAACATGTTGCAATTTTAGTTTTTGAAAATAAGTAATTAGTCAATTAAAACTCAAATAAATGAAGAAAATATTTCATTTTAAAGACTCACAAACTGCATTTTAACCATCTATTCATCAATATTAAACTTTTTGTATCAATATAGAGAGTGTAATAGTGTGTTTAGGGTTTTGATAGAGAGTTGAGTAAAGATGTGAGTGGAGGATTGATTTTGAGTATTGAAAACTGTTAGGTATAGGTTCAATTTTATTTTAAATAAATGTTTACGTCCATAGGTCAATTTACATTTGGAATATTGATTGATAAGTTCATTTGGACACTTCTATAGTTCATTAAGCCCAAATACCAAAAGATATAATCCTGCCGGCTCATTTTTAAAAAAATCAATGCTACAACAGCGTTACTGTAACACACTATAAAAATTATTACTGTTTAGACAGTAACAATTCTTACTTTGCCAAAAAAAAAAACTTGCACAAAATTTACATTTTTTTCTTGTATAAACACAAAAAAAAAACATAAAACAAAAAAAAAAATTGGTTTTTATTTTTATTTTTCATATCTAGAGTTTTTTTTACTGCCGAACATGAACATTAACAACCATATTCTGAACTAAATTAAAAAATTGCAACTTTCCATTAGAGGACAATCATTTATTGTTATTGTTACTGTTGGATAGTAGCAATCACTCTATTGTTACTGTCGGACAATAGCAATCACCCTATTGTTACTATCGGACAGTAGAAATCACTCTATTGTTACTGTTAGACATTAGCAATCACCCTATTTTTACTGTTAGACAGTAGTAATCACCATATTGACATCTAATTTGTAAACACTACTATGACTCGTAAATTTAATGGCACCAATTATCCATTGTGTTACCTTTAGCCCAGGAGATTTTGTTAAAGTTGAACTATTTTGAAGAATCATTGAATCGAAAATGGACACCAGACAAGAATCAAGCAGGAGAAGGAAACCCATCAACCTAAACACAAAAACGATGGACCTAATGTTCTTTCGGAGCCAGAAATGCTTTTTCCCCACAAAGGTCCCCTTACAAGTACTATATTTCACAGAATCATTTCGCAGAATATGAAAATCATGCTTCAAACCATGAAGCAACAACATTTTGGAGTTCAAATGCCAATCTGCCACTGACATTCTTCCCCCAGGAGAAGGATCATTGCCACCTTCTGAACAAGTGATCATCAAGCTGTGACTTAGGACGTGAACTTCTTAGGGACCCTTGTTTTCCCATTATACCTTTATCTTTCAACAAAGCTTCAATAGATAGCTGAAGGGGGCTGAGAACAAAATTATCACTTCTCACAGATCAAATGGAAGCAAGCTTTGGCATCTAGCATTTATATTTAAACTACTTTCCATTTACGAATGCCCAAGAAGCAATTTCCATTTTTGAATGAACTTCAATCCCAAAAATCAAATGGTTTTCCCAAATATAGGCCACCACATCCAACCAAGGAGCCCAGATTCGAAACCCAAACAAACAAATCAGCAACACCAAAAGAAAATAAAAAAATGACAACACTGCCGACAAACCCAAATGAAATACTTACCCAGAAATACTCACCAATTTTAGATCTCTAGTAATCAAAAATACGTCAATCAAATACTAGCCCAAATTTGCCGAATGGTGTCATTGACATGTTGTGAAAAGTGGAGCATACCTTGCCATCGGTGAGGCAGCTCTTGATCTTGTTTCAGTTTTTGGTGCTGTTGACCCTCTTTTGGAGAGTTAGAGAGAGTTACGGTGAGAGAGATTGAGAGAGAGAGAGAGAGAGAAATGAGAAAGCCACTAAGAGAGAGACGGAGACAAACAGAAAAAAAAAAAAAAAGTGGGCCGGAANAAAAAAAAAAAAAAAAGTGGGCCGGAAGAAAAAATAAATGGGCTAGAAAAAATGCAAATGGACCGGCTAAAAATGTAATTCAAAATCTAGACTAAATAGACATTAGAAAATCTATAATGGGTGTTTGGATAATTATCTCTTTACATTATGACATAATTGGAAATTATATTTTTATTAAAGTGTTGGGTATAGAAATTAAAAAGTTGGGTATGCATCAGCCCAAACTGGTGCATTTTTGCATTTTAGCAAGGCTTAATAGCTAATTTGCCCCCTAAACAATGTCTCAAGTGTCAAATTCTTCATAAACTAAAAATTTGGTTTATATACAGGCCAATTTGGCCCAATTCATTAGTTTTCCAATATTTCATCCAAATTTATGTTAATTTAATGGCACGTGAAGGCTTTATTTTGACAGGTTTTCCCTAGATTCCACCTTGGAATCTGAGGCGATCCTCTATTGGATCGTCTTGAGCCTCAGTGGTATCACCTAAAAATAAATAAGTAAACTTGAAATTAGGCTTGGTCCCTTGACAACAAAATGTGCAAGTGTGAATTTAGGTGTTCCACTCAACTCTTTAAATTTCTAACAGTTAAATTAATAATTCCTCTTAAAACCCATACACTCAAATCCATTTTAATCCTTCTCGGCTCAAGTTCCAAAATCACACATACTTTTCATTCTTTCACTTGATTTCATATAAACCTCATGTATGATATACTTTGACTGGTAGTCGTCCAGGTGTCGTTTCTGTACCGAAAAAGTTTCCAGTTACGGGTCCGCAATAGGGTCCTAAATCGAGCACAATGGCATAACATGCATAATTGTCCTACGTGACTAGCGACAAATATTTCAAAGTGGATGTTTGGAATTAAAGACCCTATTCCTGCAACATATTTCACATTGGAGAGAACAAACTAGTGGACCATCACAACCACGTGACAATACATGTCATGATTGGTACACAAACACTATTTTTATGTCATCCTTGAACTTGAAGAAAGAAACAGAAGGAAAGGGACAATGAGAGGCACCATTATGTTACAATAGGTAGCCAAAACAAGAATCTATAAACGCACAAGGCACAAACGACTCCTAATGCATCACTAAGGAGGAGAATACACTGACAGTTAGTGCATAAGCAAAGAGCCTACCGACACATACAGTCCAATCACCACTCACGTACACATCGTCACGTTAGCTAGGCTCATCACCACCAAACAAACCACAAATCAAATATCACCAAGGCAATCTATGTATGTAGCTATAGCTGAGCCCGCACTACTAGGTACATAGGACAAGAGAACAACATTGTTGTTGCATGTCATCAATACTCTTCGAGGTGCCATCATCGACGTGCTTGTGCTTTGGGAGACTATTTTCACCTATGAAGGTTCCATACACACACAAGCAAGCATAGGCAATTTGAATTGTCGCTCATCCATCATTTCGAAGAAACCAATTTTGTGGCATGTCATCACTACTCTTGAATATGCTTGTGTATTGGGAGATTATATTACCATCTTGGGCTTCGTGCATTTTTGATCCCTAATTTGTCATGACCAAAATATCAACAAAGATAGAATTGGCTTGTGTTTGATCGATCGAACTACCTCCTTTGATCGAGTTTGGGGCATTCTAGCCGGAATGAGATTAAAAATTTATCAAAAGACACTTCTGTTCGTTCAATACTATTTTTCTACAATCTCGGTGTCCCAACAATTTACTCTTTTTCTTTTCATTTAAGAAAATGTCCGAAAATGAGCTTGTTTACTTATTTTCTTATTTTCTAAAAATAGAAATTCTTTAATAATCTTCGAAAAATTCATGATTCGAAACAGTTTCTCCACTGGACCAATCCTAATTTCTCTTAAAGTCGTGACGTCGAGTACTTTCTAACGGTGGTTTCCAATTAATCGTTTAGCTTCGACTTTTTATGAAAATTGTTGAGAAACCGAAACAATAAATTCTATTTTCTAATGAAATAAATTCTAAAACTACTAATAAACCAAAATAAATACTAGAAATTATGAAAAAATTATAGGGCATCACATATGTCTATTATTTTATGTGGTTTCTATATGGGGAATTTAATTTTCCCAACTAAGTTCATAGATATATTACTTATCATAGTTTATCAAATACTCAATTGTTTTATTTCACAACTGACTTTACTTCACAGCGCCTTTACTTCACAATAATTCCAAACTAAGCCTTAGTTTGGCAAGCTACACGTGTTAAATGATTTTGGTGTGTG
>QANT01001782.1:0-46206 GCA_003254885.1 Purshia tridentata | reverse complement strand
TTCCTTCTCTCTTCTCTATCCCCCCCTCTCTCTCTATCTCTCCTCTCTCCCCCTCTCTCTATATCTCTCCTTTCTCCCTTTTTCTCTATCCTGATCTCTCCTCTCTCCCAATATTGTCGTCGGCCACTGTCACTCACTCTCTAGCCACCCACCCAGCCCCACCACTAGCAATTGTTCCGGCTAGCCGACCCGCCACTTTCCTCTCTCTCTCTCTCTCTTTCTTTCTCTCTCTTTATTTCTAGTGGCGCCTCTCTTAAGTCTGGCAGGGAAGGGAACATGAAGAGAGAGGGTGTTCTAAGGCAGAAATAAAGATAGGGAAAGAAAGAGATCAAGAGAGAGAAGGAAGGAGAGAGGAGAGAGAAACAAAAGAAGGTGGCGGGCCGGCCGGCCATGGGGGGTTGTCGGCAGTGTCCCAGTGGGGTGGTGTCGATGGACGATAGGGTTGGGGCAGTGGACGGTGGTACTGGGGTGGGTGGCTAGGATGCATGGGTGAGCTGAAATTTGCATTTTTTTTTTTATAAAAATAAAATTTATCCTTTAGAGTAATTTAATATTGAACTAAAATTGTAATCGTACATCTATATATATAAAATCAAAAAAGGAGTAGAATGGTTAAATTTATGATTTTTAAAAAAATTTCTATTTACAAAATAGATATTGATAACATTATTTATTAACAAAAGATCAAAAGGTAAAATAGAATAATTAGAATTGAAAAAAAAAATTGCACCCTTATTTTTAACAACTCACTTTCTCACTATCATTATTTTAAGACAAATAAATTATTAAAAATTTTAATTAAATTTTTAAAAAGATCAATTGTGGGCAAGAGAGTAGTAATAATAAATAAGAGGGGTGCATAGTAAGTAGAAAATAGGTGCCAATAGCAACACGGTACTCTTTCTTTTTAGCACTTTTGTGGATCAGATTGCTTGATCAATGAAGCCTTTGTGGATATTTTGATATTAGCCCGTTAAACTAATTTTCTATAGAGTCTAATACCATTACTTTTTTTTCTAATCGCTAATGCCCATGTTAAACATCTTATGCTACAGAGGATAACAATAATTCATTAGTTTCCTATTATTTACAAATTTTGCCATTTTATAATTAATGTTGATTTCAGATTTCTCATTAAACATTTATTGCTTATTATATCTATTAAACTAACCTCGATATTTTATTAAATTAATGAAAATAAATATTGCTTTTGTTTAATAAATAAGGGTATAATTAGAAAATTATACCAATTTTCTTTTCTTTTCTTTTCTTTTCTTTTCTTTTCCTGCACAAACCAAACAACAACGGAATGAAAATAAAAAGAGAATTAGTAATTTACTTTCTCAACATTACCAAACGGAAGAATGTAATCTTGCATTCTATTTTCCCTAAAAAAGGCATAGAAATTAATTTCCTAGAAAATCAATTCCACGAACCAAACGGGCCCTAAGAGATAAAAAAGGCATAGAAATTAATTTCCTAAAAAATCAATTCCACGAACCAAACGGGCCCTAAGAGTTTATTGTTGTAGGTTATTTATTTGTTGATGAGCATTGTATGTAGGTTCATTATATTTGCTTATTGTAGGTGCGTTGAAGTATATTACATAATGCTAATTTTATTAGTTTAGGTTGTTTAAAGTTTATGAAATATTCATATTTAAAATTTTAAAAAATAAAAGTCCAAACGATAAATTATAGGCATCAAAAGCACCAACTATTTAGAAAGCAATAACATCAGTTACCAACAATATTAGAAAGTCAAATATTAAATAAAAAAACGTATGGCAAAGGATTGAGGGCCTACAAGAGATTTCCAAAATCTAAATTGCAAAAGACGCTGACTAGAAAAAAATAATTATATATATATAAAGTAAGTGAGTCGGAAACTAGTCAAAGGGAATTTCCCCAATTTTCTATTGTATTTATTAATTAATACCTGCCAAACATATGCAAGCGTGCTGTGAGAATGACAGATGCATGATCTCGATCTAAATCCTTTGAGCTAGTGATATACATAAAAATTGGTTATAAAATGTTGGATGGAGCTAAATAAATGAGTTCTAGAGTGGATCAATAATTGAATAAGTAAAAAACTCTTACATCTGTTGAAATTTATAAATTTGGGGTGATGTCTCTATTACCATTGTTATCGAAATAAATTAGATCGATTTCATAAATTATAAACTGACTAGAGTTGGATACTAATTTTGTCAGTAACTAACATTAATTGTTGCCGATCTATCTTAAATCACATCAATCTATAATTTTTATAAGTTAATAATATTAGGGCCACCAACTATTAACCCCATTTTTTATCACTTCACCAAGTGAAATTAGGGATGATATGCCAATTCTTACTTTTTGTAAATAAGTGAAATTCAAAGTGAGCCCATAATAAATGACTGTATCAGTTGGGATCTACTGATCGAGTTGGGGTACAGAGTGGTACCTCTAACATTAATATTTTGATAATGGTTAAATTTTTAGATGTGAGATTCTAAATATATATTCTCAACACGCTTCTTTAAGTATGGATGGATTGTGCCATATATATAGATCAATTATTTCGAGTGATAAAAAACATATATGGCCAGCTAATTTGATGTGTGTACATATGAATATTTCACAAGGGCTATATTCGATCCAATTGTACCGCGTAATCTTTAAAGGGCATTATGAGTGAGTTATTTTGGCTACATGCTTTCTTTCCTTTGAATCAAAATTAGATCAAGTAGAGCTTTAGAGTCTTAATTTAATTAATAAGAGTATTATTAAACTTAATAAATTTTTTTATGTGTGGTGGCATTACAAAATAATTAATTAGTTTATAGGAATCAAAATAAAAATTTGGCTTCGATCAGTGGATTGTTCATTCTAAAATCACATTAAGTTAGAATATTCATTTTTTGTCAGGTTATAGTAGATGAAATCCAATTCTGAATCTAGATGAAATCCAATTCTGAATCTAAACTAATCCTATCTCTATATTATATATATTACCCACCCTCAGCACTTGAGTTAATAATCCACCCACCTACATTAATTAAGTTGGAATATTCAATTTAAAACTTAATAATAACAAAAAGAAAGAGAAGAGTTCAAGTACTTTAATGCATTAATTAACAAGACAAAATATATAACAGTGACAGATCAGGCATAATAAGGCATAATGCATGCTGAGGTATACAATACCATATCGTACGTGCAGACTTTTGACTTTTTATATTTATTTTATTATTTATAAGTAGTTATTATGGTGCATGACTTTGTGGGTTCAATATAATTTATTTCATTGCATGCACTCACTTAAACTCAAGTAATAAACAAGTAGAAAAAGAGTGAAGCGTCGCACGTAATTTGCTATCTGCATACTAATTGTTATACAGTTCGTTTTCCATCATGAGTGTGTTGGGTTCAGCATTAATTATCATCCAGATACATTAAAAGGCAAGGCCTTTTAAGATTTGTCACACCCAAACAATATAAAGTTTGATGCAATCAAAAGCAGCTTTACAAGGCATGGTTTATGACTGAATTTTTTTTTGTTAGGAGAGTGTTAGGGTGTCTCAATAAATCATGCTTAATGACATAAATTTATCATTTCAATTATAATATTTAAATTTGTTAAATACAACTCATAATTATTTGCCACATAACTTCTTTTTTAAAGATTTGTCTACCTTTTATTTTAATTTTTAAAAATTAAAATTAATAAATTACAAAAGTATAAGATTTTAAAACAATTTCATCCCCATAGAGAAACCTATAGCTAATGATATATCTTGAAAAGAAAAAACACGTTCATCACATAAGAAAAGGGTTTTACCAATTTCATCATGAGTTGTGCTAGCCCCAAAATTCTTTTATTGATTTCATCATTGCAAGTTAATTTGTGTAAGTTGAGCCCCAAAATTTTTCTAATAATTTTATCATTGTAGGTTCGTCTGGTGACCATGGCAGTGCAGAAAGAATATTAGTTTTGGATTTCGTGTTTTTTTATTTATTTTTAAGAAAGTTAGTTCTTTTTTACAAATACTCCGCAAAAAGACCAATCAAGCCTTGCTCATTGGTATATATGATGAGCCTACGAATCCTGGGCAGTGGGCAGTGCAACATGGTTGTCGAAAGGCTGGGCGATTAACTTGTTGAGCAGGGCCTGTAATTGTTCTGTTACTATTTCATTTGAAGTTATGGTGAAATTATTGCTGCTTGGAATGTGATTGATATATTGTTGATGAAAAATTAAAGATCTTTACACGATATGATGATGTGGATGTTGACTCTCCTCGACTGGGTGATGATTTGGACGCTTGATGATGATGATACTTATAATGATCTCCAAGAGTAAATAACATACATGCACATGAGAAGGTCAAAAGAATGGCACTGGTGTAGTACGAGCCAACCAATCTCACAGGACAAAGTCAGAGAGTGCTCAAGGGAGGTTAGTACAAGTGGTTTCCTCGCAGAGATGGAGAAAGGGTAATCAGAATTAGTGTGGAGAACCTTGGTTTTGACTATAGGTGTTTAGGTCTTTTTTTTTTAAGGATCGTGAAGCCTTTCGTGTATTCAGAAGTGTGACTTTATAGTCTCATGAGGGAGATACTTGCATGACGGTGGGGGGTTGGTGATATGCCATGTGTACCTACTATTTATGTGCCTTACTTACCTACCAACCAAGTCACATTGCATTTAATGAAAGCATGGTATAGGTGATAGGGAGTGAGGCCTCATCCAAATTGCCAATGCCAGAAAAGGGGAAGTGTGGATTGCTTTTACTTGAGTGCAACTAGGCATTTGTGCATAGGTCTTGTGGGATGCTGCCAAGGGATTGAGCCCCGATCTGAACTAGCTTGGACCTCAACTATCTGACATGCCCGCGTGGGAGGTTGATGGATCGGATCAGACCCCCACGTTCCGATTTGATCTGGATAACGTCATCATCACTAGTTTAGTTATGACGATTTCCATCAAAGGACTCTGATCGGATCAGACCTACGATGGGGGGTTTGCTTAATCTTGAAATGGGTTTCGTTTCGATATGATGTATGATATGTGGTGACGTGGAAAGTATAGTTAAACTGGAATGGTCAAAGGGTTATGTATGACTAGATTCATCCACATGACCTGGATTGATCCACGTGGCATTCTCTCATTGGCGTGGAGCAACTTGCCAGTTTCCCCCACAAACATATATGTATGAACCATCTATCGCTCTGAATGTGATTAGCTTTGTGAATTAGTGTCTTGATTTTACAATTTTTTTTTATTGAGTTATTTGATTCCCTTGCCTGGAAGGCACATATAATTGGTATTGTCATCTATTGGCGGATGCCTTATGTAGTTTTTCTCCAAAAAGAACTCGCGAGTTGGATATTAAAAAAAAAAAAATGGTAGTTATTGACTTACTGTGTTGTTAATGTGTTATTTCTAAATATTAGAATTAAGGTTGGTCTAGAGGTTTAACCTTCATCATTCTTGGCTTCATCAAATCTCCATTTCTCATCAAAAAGCTTTATCTTTGCCTGATTGAAAAAAACTCATCCGATTGTCAAGGTAGCATTATTAAAACTTCTTGTTCGATCTTTTTGATATGTCTCAATTCTCTTTGTTGTTTAATCCTTTTGAGTCTCATTCACTAATAAGTTTTTAAAAAGTGAAATTTTTTTCTGGGCCACTAAAATTTTTTATATATGTTTTATCTAGATTGTTGTATAAAATTGATTGTTCAACCCAATTTAGATTGATAGCATGTACATAAACCTATAATTTAGGCAAGTAGTGATCAAATATATACAAATAATTTATATATATGCATGTTCTCTTTATTATATATTGAGTACATGTATATATATTTCTTTACGTAAACTCTAATTAGAAGCCTCAACTTAGTGAAAAGTTCAAGTTAAGAGCATCCATAGATGCATCAATTGCTACAAAGGAACATCACACATCAATAAAATAGCATTTATACTGAAAAAAAAAATATAAATTAGGTCCTTCACAGTTCACACATATATACCAAAATTTTACCAGTATTAGAATACGTATCATTGATAGTTTATGAGAGAGAGAGAGAGAGAGAGAGGGGAAAGGAAGATTATGTCTAACAAATTAAAGGCTTTTTTTTTCACAAATAGTCCTCCAACTTTGATCAAAATATCAGTTTAGTTCTTAAAGTGTATTTTCACCTAATTTGGTCCTCTATATTTACCACCACACGTCAATGTTGCCCATCTGTTCAATTCCATTTGAATTGCTGCAAAAAGTGGTCATGTACACAGCACGAAACCTTTCGGGTTGGGGATGCTTTTTTTTTAATTTTTAATCTTTTGTCTTTTTTAAATTATTTTATTTTTAATCTTTTTAGTATTTTTTAAGAATAAACTTGGAATTTAAGAATTTGTAAGGTCTTGATGGTTATGGGATGTGTGAAAACCATTTTACCCCTGAAAAAAGGGTCATGTGCATTGCACATGACAATTTTTTACGAAAATCCAAACGGAATAACAATGGAAGTTAGTTTATTAGGATCATGAATCTACTAGATAAGAAGTTATGAGCTTGTACGACTAAGTTACTATTTGACTAAAGATTCCTATTTATACTCCATGTAGGCTAATAGTTACTGGACTATATGTTCCTTATTTTTCTCTAGTAGTTTTATTCTCTGCTTATTCAAAAATTTCAATGTCAAAAGAAAGGAAGCAGAAAATTCATAACGTGTTATACATTTTGGAGGTCTAGGCTTCTTAATCAACCTAATCTGAAGTCAAAGGCTCATCTCCAATTTAGTCAAAATAGAGAGAAAACCACTATATGTACCATTATACAGGATCTATCCAATCAAGCTTTCATGACTCTGGCTTGTTTTACAATGGCCTAAGCAAAGAAAATTATGTCATTAGGAAAACATAGATGGAGGACTTTAGGACCAGATCTTGATATACCCATAGCCTTCCATTTTAATTTCAAATGGGCTGTGCTTTGTTGGGCCATGCTCTGTGTTGTTTTGCTTGGCTTTTGAGCCCTATATGATTGTACGTACTGATACAGTATATCTGGTTTGTTTCCTCATAACATAATTATAAGGCCCAGGTTATACCGACCACTCTTTATTACTAAGTTGACCACCTTTTTTTCTTTCTTTTTTATTCCCTTTTTGCCCCTCCAGTAAAAAAAAAAAAATTTCTATCTTCCTCCTTCCCTCACCGGACCACCCACCCCACCCCACCCCACCCAGACGCTAGAGCGACCTCACTTAGCCATCGCGCCCCCCACTCCACCCAACCCAGCCACTGGTGCGACCCACACTACACTTTGCCTGTTTAGAAACTTTTCGACAATGGTGTGTCGAAATTTTGGTGATTATTCGACATTCTGTTGTCGAACTTATGCAGTATTTTCGGTAAGCAATCACCGAATGGAGGTATTCTACCGAACATTACTTATATTCAGTCATAAGTTACCGAACATTTTTTTATTTTTCAACAGCATGCTACCGAATGAGTTTATAGAGAGCTGGTGGCTAGGGTGAAGTCGCGCAGTAGCTGGGTTGGGTGGGAATTGGGTCGTAGTGGTTGGATTGGATGGGGGAGGGGTCGCGCGATGGCTGGGTTGGATGGAGATGAGGTCGCTTAAGAGAGAGAGAGAGAGAGAGAGGNGCTCAAGAGAGAGAGAGTCGCGCAAAAAGAGAAAGAGAGGGGGTGGGTCGCGCTAGAGCTGGGTTGGGTGGGGTGGGGTGGAGCGGCGGCTAGGTGGGGGTGAGGGGTCCGGTGAGAGAGGGAGGAAGAGAGATTTTTTTTTTTTACTGCAGGGCAAAAAGGGAAAAAAATGGAAAAAATTTGAGAAGGTGGTCAACTCAGCATCAATGGGTGGTCGGTATAGCCTGGCCTTATCTTAATGTACCAGCATCTTTTCCGTTTAATTTAGCCAACATTTTTAGCAATAAATCTTAAACAACAATTTTTGGACCAGTACAGTCTTTGATTCAAATGGAAGGAGCACCTGCTTCATAAAATAATATGCAACAATGTGTGTATGTATATTGTCATCCCAAAGGTTTTTTAATACAAAAAAGGTTCATCGTGTCATGCAAGTATCCCTCGTTTGTACAACTTATCACCGCCTTCCTCTGCTGAATGAGTAATACCTGGTTGCCTAGTCATATGAGCTGCACCCTCTGATGTTACAATTGCCTTTGCATTCCAATACCAAGGCTGAAGGTGAGGTGAAGAAATAGATGAAGAACATGAGGAAGGGTGAAGTACCACAGAACCCCAATCTTTAGTCCCAAGTTTTTGTTCTTTTAGTCTTCTTCTAATCAGTAAACATCCAAGATCTCTTTTCTTCATCTCTGATACGCTTCTTAGTATAGCAATGCATAGAAGCAGCATCAATACTGCATCTTCTTCGGGCAACAACTCTACTACCAATAGCTTCCAATTTAAAAGTGCCGTTGCTTTTCCAATTGGATCATCTTCTGTGAACCGAACAAGCGTTACAAATCCCTCTTCTTCATCATCTTCTTCCTCCTCTTTGCCTTCTTCTTCATTTTGACATTCTTCATCCTTGATCACTGAACTTTTTTTCTTTACTTGATATTGCATTTTCCGTCCTCTCAACAGCTTAACCTGCAATATTTGATTGGTTTTAAAACCAATATGAGAATTTACATACACAATTACAGATACATATATACATGCTATGGAGAAAAGAAATGACCATCCTACCGTTGATTCTGCAGCTTGATTTTTTAAACAGAAACTCAGACCTGATATTGATGATGACAATTCCCACCTTAACATCAATTCATCTCCTGTTGAAAAGTACCATGCAGCATTCCATTGTTCTGGTGGTTCTTTTGGTATGGCCGTTCCTACCACTTTCTCTGTACTAGATGGCAACAGCAACAAGATGTTTACAATTTGATTCCAAAGAAATACAATGAAGAACCATCTTTAACAAAAAGTGATCTCTCAGAAGCCCATGTAGAATGCTATGTGAACATACAATAAAGTCACCAGAAACTCTGTTCCTCTTATTTTTCTATATATTTAAGAAAGTTACAGATCAGGATGCTTCCCTAGAAGAAAGGCCATTAACTACTTAGTCTAGTTTGCTGAGGGAAAAGCAAGATTGAAGTACTAACTTGTGGACTCTTCGTTTATGTCCTTTCAGTTTCAAGTATCCCTCACTCAAATATTGGCCCAGAATGGAACAAGCATGATCTTGTTGGAAACTACATAATATGGTTGACCTCATATGCAGGTTGGTTGCATGTATTTATTCCTATTTCTAATGCAGGTTGGTTTCTAGTATTTAATTCCTATTTCTTCGATGTTTTGCACCTTTATCCCACTAGTGTCTGCAAAAAAATATATACAACATACCAGGGCATCTACCAATGGAACCAGCAACATAAGACCAAGAACCTTGTCGGATCTCTATAATTCTGTCCTCCCATTTTACAGCTGATGGAGTTTCGCCTCCTCTTCTCCAAAATCCTTCTCCCACCCTACAATCAATCATCCACTTTCTTTTAATTAAGCAATAGACAATTAATGGTCTTTCAAAGGCCTCACTCTCGGAGGAATTGAAATTGTCCAAGAAAAAAGACAAGTTGTTAGCTAGCACTTAACCTTATTCGAATCACAAAACACTCTCTCCCAGCATGATCAAGAACAGTGCGAGACAACCACCGGCCTTCTTGGGGACGATACTGGCTCATTCTCAGAATCACATCCGATACCATTGCCCCAGAATTATCTGTGACACGGTCTGGCACACACTTCAACAGGTATGGTGCTTGAACTGGTGGAGTTATTGAGGCAATAATTTCCACTTCTTGAACTTCTTTTCCCAAAGTCAGAGAGGGTGCTCTGAGTAAGTCATTCCAATTGAATGTAACAGTGTCTTGCAGGCTACTTCCTTTAAAACAGCTGCCACCACGCCGACGATGCTCAAATAAGACCCCTTTGGTTCCAAACTCGCAGTAGAGATGCCAAGCTTTTTGCCATGATGAATTTGAAAAGCTGGAGATTGGTTTTTCAAGCTTTAACTCACTGTGACACCTCACCATTCGAAGACGAAGGATATCGCGTTTCATATCCTCTTGCATTGCCTTCGTTTTAGCCCTAAGCCTGACAAACATACAGACCTACATTGAGGTATCAAGATGCCATCAGCGTAATACTTACTAACAAAACTGGGATCAACATAGCTGGCTTGACTTACAAGTCTTGGCTAGCTCAATTTATATAAGATTTTGATGAAATTAGAGAATAAAAGAATACTAAACTGACCTCAAGTAAGAACCTAGGGAGCATGGGCTTGTATTTGGTGTTGACATCCGTGTCTGATACCTCCCAGTAAACTGGCGGCTTGAATGAGACACCCCCATCCAACTCCAAAGCTATTTCTCCACCAGCTTTCTCATATGGCTGATCAAAGGTCCTCTCCCAAAGTTTCTTCGTCACTTCCACCTCTTTTTCCTTCACAGTGTCCCACATGGTCACCACCTTCCCCAAATCACCTTCCATCTCTTTCATATCTTCAGCATATAACGTTGGGTAACTCTGGGGGAAAAAATGTGAAGACTTAATTAAACGAAACGCCAAAAATTCAATTTTTTAATTATGGTCATAATTCTCAGCTAACTAAATTGCTAAAAATTAGAATTAACCCCCAAAAATACACTCAGCCCACCTTTAAAAAGGTCAAATGCGTTTACCTTGTTTCACACACACCACACCAGGAAAAAAATAAAAATAAAAAATTGAAACCGAAGAGATTGTAAACGCAAAAGGCCGAGATTAAAGAAGAAACACACCTGATGAGTGAGCCAAATTAGCATAATATCAGAGGCAGGCACCAAAGGAGAGCACAAATCAATGGTCCTCTGCACCATAAACAAAAATCCCTTGTACCTTTGCCTTGCTGCTATCAAATACACAATTTCAGACCTGTATGGCTCTGAAAACTTGGAATACAAAAATCTATGCTTTCGCACTTCCGCCAAAAGCTCTTCATTGGACAAATATGGCACCTTCACATCTGAATCGGCTTCATTCTCAAATGGCTCATCTGGGTACCTTCTGACCCATATTTCTCTGCACCTCATCAATGCGTACTCTTCGTTCTCTTCGTCAAAAATGGCTGTTTTTCCAATGAGTTTTGAGAACTTCGACTCACAGTATTGCCTGTAAGAAACCTGCAAACACCCTCTGTCAAGTTTTCAGATTCTGTTTGATCGCTCGGAAAATAAAGAAAAAACTTTTTTTTTTTAAAAGGAAACTTTCCCAGAAGCCAAACAAAAGTTTCAACTTCAACGTGGCCTACCGGATTCAGAGAGTGACAGAACCAAACCCACTCAATGTCTATAGGAGGGTGGACCATAGGAGGCAGCGTTGATTCCGCCGTCAGATCAGAAATCAACGGCATCCAGAGCTCATTGTACCTGCAAAACCAGCAACCCAGCAGACTACTTTAACATCCACCGACCGATCAGATTACTTGGTGAAAGCAGCTCAGAGTTGAGTTGAACACATTGACCGACCTTCTTATGGCTTCAATGAGCGTTGGCGTTTGGTGAAGCCAGTGAGACTCGGCCACAGTCCTCAGCAACCCGATATTTCGCCTGGCGGCCGAAACAAGATCCAACCCGAGTTTGACAGTGTCCGTATCGGAAATCTCGCTGAGAGTTCTGGACGAGGACGCGTGACAGGAAATTCCGGAGCCGGTGGGACTCGACGACATGTCGTGGTGAGAGTGAGAGAGGAGTCGGAGTGAGTGAGAGATTGGATTATAAAGCACTTGATCATATTTTGTCCGAGGAACAGAGAGAATATAATACGAGAAACGACAAAAAGAAAAGAGTGTGAGGGTGTTTACGTGGGAAAGTTGAGAGACAGGTGGCGAGAATTTGATTAAGATTTTCAGGTGCAGAGGTGGCGGAAACAAGAAGCTGTAGAAGAAGGCCTTGGATGATTCTATGCCTTTAATCATTACATGCTTTTTATATATGTGAGTGTATATATATATATATATTAAAATAAACTATCTAATTAATTTGAACCTATCAAAGCACCATTTCATTGTTTGAGAGCTACATATTATCAACCAAAAATAACAACACAATTAATTTGGAAGTTTTGTAAGAAAAGCTTGAAAAGAGTGTAGATGGGTTTCATCGATCAGATTCTTGTAAAAGAAGAGTGAATAGCTCTCTTCATCTTCACTTTTTTTTTCTTTTGTTCAGCTTTTCTTCTCTTTTGCTCATTATTTTTTTCTGCTTTTTATTTTTTATCACAACTGCCCAAATAATTTCAGCTGCTCCTCTACGTATACAAGTTTGGTACGATGGCGGACCATGCATGCATTAAGTAGTAGTTTAATAATTAGTTATGTCTGTCTAAAAAAAGTGCACTGAATTAATTTTATAATTATACATTGATCATATATGCTCACTTTAGGTTTTGGGTGAGTCGGATTGGACTCGGACTGTCAGATATCACATGTATATTTAACATTGTATATAGCGTTTTAAGGTTTTCTATTTTGTCTTTTTGATAGAAAATGTTAGGTAGAGTAGAGAGGTAGAATTTTATATTCTGTAGATTAAGTGAGAATATTTATTTATGTATTCACAACTTGTTAGACAAAAGGAGTTTCCAGGGAAAATAATATCATGAAACTTGCTGATTGGCCAGCGTGGGAATCACTATGAAATATAATATCAGACGATGATTGTTTATAGACTCATTCACATCGCACTTTGGTGCTTGCAATATGAACAGTACGTGTGGAGTAGCCTCAAGGCCCTCAACTATTCCAATACAACTAATACTGAGTTTACGTTTCACTGGATTTGGGCCAAGGCCCATTAGTCTCCTTTGCCGGGTAAAATTTGTAATTTGTGCAATGTTTGGGGCCATAGTTGGAATTTAGAAAAACCTGAGTGCCTTCTTAAGGAACCCTAGCAGACTCTCTTCTTCCTCATCCAGGATTAGGAAACAATAGCCGTCTCTTTCTAACTTGTTTTCTCTCCAATTTTCAATGATTTTTCGAAATTCCGATGGGGGTTTTTATTTTTAATCATTATTATCATATTTTTTGCAATGATGATTGTGATAATCCCAGCTCTATGAGACCTTTTGTGGTCAAGGATCAGGCTTTGTTCACAGAAATCTGAGCCAACTTAGCATTCTCTCTTTCATGTTCGTTTTCATTTTCTAATGATGTATTAATGGCAATAATATTTAGTTTTTTTTCCTAATTTTCTAGGAGGTAATGCTCTTCTTCATCGTTAATTCTTTATTATCTCTGCTGTCTTCGATGATTAATCTCATATACTTAGTTTTTAAGATCTTTATTTCTCAGACAATTGAAAGATGCTTACTATTTCGTTCTTCAAAGCTCAAGCTTCTGGGTTCCATTGAGAGTTGAGACTCTTGGACTTTTTTCTACCCTTTGTGGGCTTCTCTTCTTTAGTTTGGGCTAGAGTCAGCCTAGTTGCTTGGGCCGTTGGGCTCTTGTTTATGAAGTTAATTTCAGAACCCAAAAAACAATTTATTAAGAATGAAAAAGCGAAAATTATGCCACTGTAATTCGCAAATTGAACCATCCACACAAAAAATAGAAGAATCGTACTCCACTACAAAAAGAAATGGAACAATTTTGTAAGCAGATGCTTCCACATATTAACCACAGAAAATGACACTAGTTTTGACAAATTTGTCAAATTTCCCTCAATTTTTTGGCCTAAGCTCAATTCCCTCAACAATAAGGCCAGCTTTAAGGTGCACACCCTTCACTTCTTTTAGGCTCATCTTCACATCCTTATGATCATCACACCCATCATTGTAAAACCTCCCCAGCTCAATCTCCATCCACCCATCTTTGCGCTCACAAATGCTGCCTCCTCGGCCATCATCTCCTTTCGAATATGTTCGTTTTCGGTTCCGAAAAGGTTCATGTGTTTCTAAAGAATGAGCTTGCTTCCTGCTTCCATGGAGATTAGTAGTACTCAAGTAGACTGTACCTTGTGACTTGGAACTACCAAGTTCAAGTGAAACCTCACAAGGTAAAGAGTCCAACCCATATGCTCGGTCAGCCAACTTGGCAATAAGATATGCCCTATAAACAGTTTCTGGTGATAGTATTCGAGTGTTCATTGTGCCATTTATTTCCAGCCACCAGATGGTTCTGAGTTCAGCAACCTCTGCAAATCTGAATTAATACTTAAAAGGGTCACAAAATTAGATATAAGGGTATGACTATAGTCTATTGGAGTAGTGCAAATTAATTAACCTTGATTGAGGGTGAGGTTTCCAAGTCCAATAGAGAGGATTGCATGCCCATGTAATTGAAAGATCCCTTGCACTTAACATGTAACATTTTTTACCTGTTGATTTCTCTATTGATAACATCTGTGCCATTCATATCCATCAGGAAACTATTATTGGGATTGATTGATATTATATTCATATCATGTCTTTCAGAACAAGAAAAAAGAAAAAAAAAACCATCAAAAGTTTAACCAAACAAGGCCTTTGTTGATTATACAATGAGGATATTGACTTAAATAAATATATTTAATTTATTAATATATAAGCGTGGTAAAGCTGCTAAAGCATTCTAAAGCTACTAGTGCATCGGCAGGCAGTGAAACAAATATGAATTTTTCTATCTAAAAAATTCATATTTGATCCACCGCCTGTTAATACAAAAGCAACTTTGTTATACATGTGTGATGCATGCATTCTCTCTTGATTTATTGCCAGAGGCTGCAAATGCATTAATGTTTAGCCAAATATTGGACCAATATAGACCCTATATATATATATGCCTATATATATAGTTAATATATTTGACCAATAATATAATGCATAGGCAATCTTAACTCATCAATTTTCAATTTTTTCCTCCTCTTACTTGCCCTTGATTTTTAAATTCAATAGTCTAAAATGAATAATGTTATTTGTACCACACTTTTATAATACATTGCGTATCAAAATCCACTTCTATTTGTGATATGATACACAATGTAATGCACAAATCTACTAAACAATTTAAAGTTTTAATTGTTTATAAATAAAATTCTATGAATTGATTGATAATCAGTAAATGCAATTAATCAATAATTGAAGCTAATCACCTTCCTACCAGCATCGATTAGATTTGGAGTGCACAAGCTGATAAACAAGTCTTTGCTGGAGGAATAATTCATTGGAGTCACTAATCTGGACAGAATTTCTGAAAGACCTGATGGCAAAAACATCTCCCATACTCTATCCATATCAGCCATAGAACGAAACGACAGCGAAACCAAGGAGCAACGACATGCATCTGCAGGAGATGTAAGTGATAGAATGTGTGCAAAGCAGTCTTGAGGCAACTCATCCAAATTCATTTCTCTGAGAAATCAGCTGGAGATTGTAGTTCAATTATAGTTTGATAATGTCTTCATGGAACCATATGTATTTATACTATATTAATATGTTTTTATTTTTTTGTAAAAATTAGGGGGTCATGTCCATTGATATCGTCAATATGACCACATTTCCTTTTCTGGATGCGGTCAAAGTCATGAGATTCATGACAACATTATGAAGTGAACATATTGTAGGTTCTGGTCAAATATCATGACAACATGATGATCTAACTCAACCGTGAAGTGTGAACACATTATGAGAACAATAATAAAGAGCTGGTTCTGGCTACGCTATGCATCCGCTCAACACGGGACCCCAATGTTAAAAGGACTCTTTCTTTTTTTTAAGCTTATTTTTCAACATATGATGTTAAATTATGTAGTGATAAATTCATTAAAAAACAAAGTAAAAAAGACGAAGAAAGTAACTTGTAGCCATTGCCAATTATAAAAATACATTATCAAGATATCAAAGTCCTTGTCGATGGATTGATATTGAAAATCCGCAAAAAAGAAAAAATGTGGTCATCTGCTCTAGAAAATCATACCATATATGTATATTATAATAGTTTAATTAAAGACTTTAGTTATATATTATTAACTAATAATTCTCTAAATCCGAAGCCACTCATCCCAAATGGTATGTAAGTTAAGGTAGGGGTTGACTATTGATAATGAAGGGCAAAGAATCTCAATCCTACATTGGAGGCCCCTAAAAATTGTGGGTCAAGTTAGGATAAGGGTGTCTAATAATGAGGTGAGCATTTTCTTTTTAGGTGGGTAAGTTACATTATCCAACCTAAACCTCAAAAAGCACCTTTCAAGGGTCCAAATTGTTGTTAGGAAAAAGGAAATGTCAATAGGTGTCCACTATGAGTCGACCTTAATCAAAATGTGAACACCTTAACAGAATATTCGAGTCTACCAATTCGCAATGTATTATTTTCACATTTTTTTTTTGTAAAAGGCATCATGGACTTTGAAAAACTACACCTAATCGAAAGTTGGGTAAGTTACATTATGCAACCTAAACCTCGAAACGCACCTTCCAAGGGTCTAAATTGTTGTTAGGAAAAAGGAGATGGCAATAGCTCCCCACTATGAGTCGACCTTAATCAAAATGTGAACGCCTTAACAGAATATCCAAGCCCACCAATTCGTTGTGTATTATTTTTACATTTTTTATTTGTAAAAGGCATCATGGACTTTGAAAAACTACACCTAATCGAAAGTTGGGTAAGTTACATAATGCAACCTAAACCTCAAAATGCACCTTCCAAGGGTCCAAATTGTTGTTAGGAAAAAGGAGATGTCTATAGGTCCCCACTATGAGTCGACCTTAACCAAAATGTGAACACCTTAATAGAATCTCCGAGCTCACCAATTCGTTATGTATTATTTTTATATATTTTTTTTTTTGTAAAAGGCTCCGTGGACTTTGAAAAACTACACCTAATCGAAAGTTGGGCGCAACATGAAGAGGCAGGCCAGCCCAATCAAAACAAATTACAAAAAGGAATAATTAGAAATAGATCCAACTTTGAAGGGTCATTCAGACTAAAACCATATAGAAATTTAAATTAATATCTAAATCCAATTTTTTAGACTGAGGTCCAAAAAATAGACTTTTTAAAATTTTAACTCATATTATCTCTTAAAATTAAGATAATCAATATGAATTAATTTTAAAAATTATGAAAGATAATATTTATTCAGACATTTTTAATTAAAACATTCAAGATTATCTAGTTTTATATTTTTTAACTTGAAATAATAAATGATAATATCCGTTTATATTATATAATAAAAAATATATATTAACTCATAAAAAATAATCAAACAAGTAAGAGAAAAATATATATATATAAGTACATTTTAATTGTACCAATATTTGCGTTGGTATATATATATATATTTATTCGAGCTGCTTCATTTCCTGAGTTTTGAGGATAAATCTCATCTTTTCACTTCCCCTCCTAGGGTATAGAATGGGTTGGATAGAGGCGTTATGTTAGAATTTAGCTCTGGGATTTTGGGCGGATCCCAAAATTCTAGAACTAAATCATAATATAAAAGCCGACAAACTAGAGCCAATCGATTGATTGGTACAATTAAAAGGTATTTACAAATCAGAGTCAATCGTTTGTTTGGTACAATTAAATCTCATAATTAATTGTAGAATAATATGATAATATTAATTAGGATATATAATATAATATTATAATATTAAAATAATATACAATTAGAATAATATTATGATAATACTAGGATAATATTAAGATTTACATATCATTAGTTTTAGGATAATATTAAACATTTTTAAATATATTAAAAATATATGAATAATATTTTTGGACTTTAATCAAAAATAAAAAAGTATTAAGATATTAGTCTAAAAGAAGAGAAAAAATTGAACCGACTTATAAATCAATCTTACAAAAACAACACTTTTTTTTTGGCTAGGAAGAAAATAAGTTGAAGACTCGATAAAGTAAAATTGAAAAATTCACGGCTGACAATCCTTGTGTGTGTGTGTGTGTGTGTATTAGTGTATCACGTACTCAGCTGGCTTTTGGCGCCTTATCCTTCATTCTAACCGCAGGTCCAGAGCTTTGCACAAACCCATCGAAATTGAGTGACCCATTAATCTCAAATCTCAATCAATTTTCCACTTCTACTCTGAAACTCAAATTTCTCATATACCCATTGCCTCTTTTTCCTCCATGGCTATGACCGACAACCTCAAACCCACCATTTCCATGTCCCCCTCCTCACAATACACTCCATTCATGACCTCCCCTTCAGTTTCATTCAAAACCCACAATAGCTCACTCTTCTTCAGCACAATTACTTCAGTAACTAACAACTATATAACCCCTTCACCACCATTTTCATTCAAAAACTGCACGAACTCACAGTTCTATAGCACCAGAAGAATGTTCCTACCTTCAGTTTCTGGCATCTGGGATGCTATAACTGGCGGTAACAATCCCCGTGAAGCCATTGCCGCAATTCGAAGTGGAATGCTACTCTTTAGGAAGGTAAATTCTGCTTTACGTTACATATAGTGTTGCCTCTTCTCATAGTTTGGTATTAGAAGTTTACAGCTTTGTTATTGTTAAGGGTGATGTTTCAGGGTCTTTGGCAGAATTTGATAAGGCAATTGAGTTGGATCCTCGCCAGAAGGCATGTAAGTCTATATAGTTCTTGACCAAGTTTTTTTCTTTTTGGTGGTTTTTGGGATATTATTTGTTGAATTAAGTTACATAGTATTGTTATCAGATCTTTGGCAAAGGGGGCTATCACTTTACTATCTTGATAGGTACTAGTTCTTTGATGGCTCTTATTTCCATATGTTTTTTTTGGGTGCTGAGAAAATGTAGAAATACAAAGGTTAATGTTCAAATTTTGAAGCACGAAGAATTACATTTACAGAAAAATGAATAGTGTATCACTTTAGCCTAGATTTTACAGGAAAAAACATTAACAGAATGCATGATGCTCAAAATTTTGTTTTGTTTTTGTTACTGCATTCTATTTCCACCCAAACTGAGGGCTAAATGTTAAAAATTGATTTGGTTAAGACTTAAGAGACATGTCAAGGATTAAACTGGGTATCTTTTATGCACAGGTTTGAAGAAGGGGCAGAGCAGTTCCGATTAGATGTTGCCCAGAATCCAAATGATACAGAGGAATCCATTTGGTGCTTTCTCTGTGAAGCTCAATTATATGGAACTAATGAAGCAAGGGAACAATTTCTTGAGGCAAGTTACTGATACCAAGGAACATTATCATGAATAGGAAGGTTGCTGATGCATACTCGGAACGTATTTGTGCCAACATGTTACAAAAAGATTTATCTGAGGAAGATTATTGATGAAGTTAAATTAGGCTTTAAACTTTTAACCAGTGTCTTTTACATAACTAAGTGTATCTTATAGGAAATTTATTATTCTAGCTGACATTATTTGAATTGCTTTTTGCTCTCTTGTATTGAGTGAAAACGTCAATAAAATTCTTCTAACTGCATAATAGATTAATGCAGGTTGGCCGAGATCCAAGACCTGTCATGCTAGCAGCCTATAACATGTTTAAAGATGGTGGTGATCCAGAAAAGGTGTTGAGTGAAACTTTTATTCTTTGACCAAACCATTTCTTATTCGAGCAAGTTGTGTAGTTCGTAAGGTTAAAAAGGCATTTCATTTATTTGCACCTCCCAATATATTATCATTCCCTCTCGGTTTGAGTATGGGTTGGCTTTTATCAATTCATATGAGATGTTGAGAGTGCAATTCTGTTCTGCTTCATGTTTTCCTTTGTAAACACTCATGCCTTTGGACCATTTCTCAGCAGGAGGTTAATTTGAATAACTGAAAATTGTTTTAAGAACTCATTTGATATCTTTTCCCATATATTCTTTGTACTATAAAGTGCAGACCCTTTAAGAGGCATCTAACCTAATGGTCTTCAGATAATTTTCTGTTTCTTATATAGGTCTGCCTAGTTGCATTAATACCAAGAATTTCCTCTGACTCAAGTGATTTATCTTAATGCCTAGCTTGTTGCTGCGTTTTCAAATGGCCGTGAAAGTGATTATTTCTACGCTTCACTATATGCTGGACTCTATTATGAATCTCAGGTTTGTTTCAAACTATAAGAAATCTCTCAGATGTTCTTTTGGTGTCACATGTTGTATCTCAACTGAATCTGAGTGTTCCTGAAAAAATATTGAAAGTTCACTGAGGATTTATGGGTATAAAGGAACTTCATTGCAGAAGAAACCTGCTGTGATTGCTGACTAGCTATTTTTCACCCATTGCAGAAGAAACCTGATGCAGCCAAACTTCATATCCTTGCTGCATGCCAGTCTCAGTATGGACAAAGGTTTGAAGTTCAAACTAATTGTTTAGCTTAGCAGTTAATGAACAGTTCAATAATATAAATCCAATTTCCATGCTGATGCCAGATCTGATGATTATATGGCTTCTCTTGCCAAAGTTCACTGTCTTTGTCGAAATTGGAGGTCCGATTGAAGAAGTATTTGGCTCGCGCTCAATCAATCCTAGTTGGTTTACCTTTATCATGTGTTCTGATGTTAATATTCTTAATTATAAAGCATTGTTGAGTTGAAGTAGGAGCAAAGGCAATCTATAGATGGCTATTATTACATATTGTGAACACATAACTTTTCCTAGAAGAAATGGGAGAAGCTGTGGTGATATATTCATTTTCCCATAAAAAGTTGTAATATATGCGAGTAATGGTTCTTGTTGGGTCATTTTTCAACCTTTTTTGTTCATCCTTCTTATATGTATTAATGTTTTGCTTAAAGCATCCACTTTGAGAAATGAACCGTGGCACCAAACCCAAAAAAAGACTAATATATAAATTATACAAGCAAATGACACTTCTACAAGCAAAGTTTAAGTAAAATCATGAAATGGAACTCAGCTATGTCTTTTGATATTATAATCTTTTAAGTTCTGTCCAAATTGTCAACATCCATAATTAAACAAATCACATGACCTTCTGCCAAAAACTTTGATGTTAATGCCTAATTTGCTTATTAAGTTCTTGTCGTGGGCATTTATAATTCTAATGAATAAAATATTATAGCATCACACTCAAAATAAGAGCTTCATGTCAAATCAAATAAAAAGCAACTTTTATTTTTTTTCGGTCATCCTTACATTATCTTTTTTGTTCTCGCAACCAACCTTACAATTTTTGGTGAGTTTATCTAAATTCTTACATATTGTAGCCGTGCACGACAAAATGTTGGACATAAACATTAATCTTATTTTTCTTAAGACTAAAATAGAGTATTATTCCTTTAGTGAGGGTGGAATATAGAATCTCCAGCAACAACGGTCATACCTTATTGTGGTAATTATGTGCAAGTCCAATCGCTAATGCTTGGGCAATGGGCATTATTGGAAGATCTCATCATTTTTTTGGCATATTCGCAGCAGTAAAGCACATAAAGATGAATATTCTTTTCAGTGATGCTGCCCTGGGATTATGCCGTATGCAACTCCATTTGTGAGTCCATGAACCCTCTATGACCTCATATGTTAATTGACCAAAATACCCTCAACTTCATTCTTAGAAATCTTGTAAATGATAAAACAAGGATTGTTTCTAAGCTGTTTCCTAACTAATGGGTTTACAATGACTCCCAATCTTTCAGGGGTATTTTGGACAATGTAGGTGTAGTTCTGCCAATTAGTTTAAAAATATGAAGGCAGTGGGTACACTGCCATCTCAAAATACAAATATATATCCATATATAGCATAATGGCACTAAAAAATTCAATTAGTTTGCTAATATTTTCCCTTAATTAAATTCACGGGAACTCCATGCATTCAAGTTTAGCTGCTGACACCTGTAATGAAAACTAAGCATGAACAACCAAAGCCTACTTCACCCTTTTAAGCTAAACCTTAAATTGACACGTGTCTCTGTCATAACAAAACTTCATGGGAAAACCCATGTCACCACAAGTCACCTAAAGCCACCTTCAACCTCTTTCCCGGTTTAAACTGTGAACTATAAAAACTGCAACGTTTCTCTGTCAAAGCTCTTCTCTTTGAATTTCTTTATTTCTTTCTTCATACAAAAGCGAAACTTTTCTCTCTATCTGATCTCCGAGGATATGCAAGAGGTGGTTTTTTTGGGATACAAGCAAGAATTAGCGGATGTCGTCGGAGAAGCTCATTGCCAGCGGAGCGTTACAGTCGGAGGCAGTGTCCACGGCATCTTTCTCATTCCGTCAATGCAACGAGCTCACACCCATTTTCGAAGAGTTGCCGGTGGCCACCATTGTTTCGGTGTCACGGGCCGATACCGGAGATATTAGCCCCATGCTTTTGTCTTACACCATTGAGTTCCAGTACAAACAGGCAAGCTTCTTACTTTTTTATGCATATGTCTGCTTAAACTTCAAGAGTTTAAGTTTTTAGAAAAAGTGGTGATTCATTGTAGTAACAGAGTAGAGATTGAGTTTGAAGACCACCCAGATGGTTTTAAATTCTAACACTTAGGCACTTAGACGCATTGATTATGCGTTGTGGGTCTACATCTCTGTGTGTGTGGGAGAGAGGGTGTCGGTGAGAAATGTGAGGTAAAAGAGAAAACCAGTTTCTGCCCTTCTGGGACTTTTTTGTTTGTAATTCTAATAATTAATAATGGATCACCCCCAACTTTGAAAATAAAATCCTGGATATAAAAGAAGAGATCGAATTCCTCTGCAGTTCTGATAGATAATATTATGTTTAGAGTATTATAAGTTTTTTTCTGAATGTATTCTTCTTTTAACAGTTCAAGTGGCGGTTAATGAAGAAAGCATCACAAGTTCTCTATTTGCATTTTGCTTTGAAGAAACGTGCAATAATTGAGGAATTTCATGAGAAACAAGAGCAGGTTTGCCAATTCTATAAGATATGTCCTTGTGAAGTTGTCATTCTTGAATTTGGTAACATTTAAAACCATTTGGGTCCCAGTTACTTCTTTTTCAAAAGTTAGAATGTAATTTTGATAAGCAGAGAAATTTTGTTGTTTGTATTTGGCCTAATCTTTATACAATTCGCATTGGAACTTTACACGAAAGGTTAAAGAATGGCTTCAAAGCTTAGGAATAGTGGATCAGACAGCAGTAGTGCAAGATGATGATGAACCAGATGATGGGGCCGTTCCTTTGCACCATGAAGAAAGTGTTAGAAGCAGGTGATTTCCGACTTCATATCCCCTATTCTCTTTACTGCTCTGCTTGGCACCAAATTTTGCAATCCAATAGCTGTGTGGTTAAGTTTCCAAATTTGATTTTTTATGCAGATATGTTCCATCTAGTGCTGCTTTGTCCATCATCCGTCCAGCACTAGGAGGGCAGCAGTCCATTTCAGACAGGGCAAAGGTGGCAATGCAGGGTTACTTGAATCATTTTCTGGGAAACATGGATCTAGTAAATTCTAAAGAGGTGTGCTTCTATTTTATTAGTGGTCTAATTCGTAGGTACCCATTTTCGTGTTTATTATAAGAAGTGGTTTTGGATTGTAGGTCTGCAAATATTTGGAGGTTTCGAAGCTATCCTTTTTACAGGAGTATGGACCAAAGTTGAAAGAAGGTTATGTAATGGTGAAGCATCTACCAAAAATTTCAGGGGCTAAATCTGATGTGCAATCTTGTGCATATCTTTGTCTTGATTGTTGTAGCAACAATTGGCAAAAGGTTTCATCAAAAACCTTTTTCCTCTTAATAGTAGTCCCCCGGATTCGTTTTCTAGACAACCAATCAAGTTATATATAAAATGACTGCTAAAGAAAAACAGAGTTTCTAAATATAAAATTTTCTTGTTTCTTTGTAGGTGTGGGCTGTTTTAAAACCTGGGTTCTTGGCCCTACTGGATGATCCTTTTGACACTGAACTTTTAGACATTATCGTTTTCAATGTACTGCCAGACTCAGATGGAAATGGAGGGTCTAAAATATATTTGGCAAATCCAATAAAGGAGCGCAATCCTTTACGTTACACATTTAGGGTGAGTTGTTGTCTTACTTTGCTTTGATATTTGTTACATATGGCTTGAGAATCTAGCTGTTGTTAATTAATTTGTAAATGTCAAAAGGTTGCTTGCGGAAATCAAAGCTTAAGGTTAAGAACCACTAGCAATGCTAAAGTTAAAGAATGGGTTACCGCGATTAATGATGCCGGTCTAAGGCCTCAAGAAGGTTGGTGTCATCCTCATCGCTTTGGTTCTTTTGCTCCTTCAAGGGGTTTGACTGATGATGGGAGTCAAGCTCAGTGGTTTATAGATGGAGAAGCAGCATTTGAAGCTATTGCTTCTGCTGTTGAGGGTGCAAAATCAGAGGTTTGTTTCTTGCCTTGTTTACACCAATTAAATGCATATTTCTAGTGATTATTGAACTCAAACATAGAGTGTTTGCTTCCAGATATTCATTACTGGCTGGTGGCTTTGCCCCGAACTGTATCTAAGACGTCCTTTTCATGGAAATGCTTCTTCTCGGCTTGATGCATTACTAGAACGAAAAGCTAAGCAAGGGGTTCAGGTACAAAACTGCAAATTAACACAATCATTCTCTCTCACTCTTGGTTTTTACTCTGTTTTCTGAGCCTCAACTTAATTTATATGCAGATTTACATTCTTCTCTACAAGGAGGTTTCTATTGCTTTAAAGATAAACAGTTCATACAGTAAGAAAAAGCTTTCTAACATTCATGAGAATGTGAGAGTAATGCGCTATCCTGATCGTTTCCCCACAGGAATTTATTTATGGTACGCACTTTCTAAATTTATTCCTCTTTATCAGTAATTTAAATTGATGTTAAGATTGAATTAAAAATTCTTCAAGTTTTTTTAATTAGCTTGTTTTCGGTTGGTTTCTTGATGATGCTCCATAAATTACTTGCGAAAATGTACAGGTCACATCATGAAAAACTTGTCATTGTTGATTACCACATTTGCTTCATTGGAGGATTAGACTTGTGCTTTGGCCGTTATGACACGGTTGAACACAAAGTGGGTGACTGCCCTCCTCTTATATGGCCTGGAAAGGACTATTACAACCCAAGGTAGTTCTCTGTTTAGCTAAACCATTGGGGATATTAATTTATATATGTTGTTGAAGTTTTATACATAAAACATTTTATCCAGAGAATCTGAACCAAATTCGTGGGAGGACACAATGAAAGATGAATTGGACCGCGAAAAATATCCGCGTATGCCATGGCATGATGTCCATTGTGCTCTTTGGGGACCGCCCTGTCGCGACATTGCCAGGCACTTTGTTCAGCGCTGGAACCATGCTAAGGTTTGATTTTCTGCTAATGCTGAAATTAATCCTTTTCTTTTTTCATTAATATAAAGTAAATTTGCTAATTCAATGAACCCTTTTCTAGAGAAACAAAGCTCCAAATGAACAAACAATTCCATTACTCATGCCTCACCACCACATGGTCATCCCTCATTATATGGGAAGAAGTAGAGAGATAGACATCGAGCACAAAACAACAAAAGAAAATCAGAATGGGATCTATAGAGAGAACTCCTTTTCCTCTCCATCACCATTGCAAGATATCCCATTGCTTTTGCCCCAAGAAGCTGATGGTTTGGATGCCCCTACTGTAGACCAAAACTTAAGTGCCCTGCACATGAATCATAATATTCTTGACCACCCAACTGGGGTATGTGGAAGTTTCTCATTCTCTTCCATGAAGACTGAAGTTGAAGCTTTAGACCCAGATACACAGATGAAAGGTTCTACAGATGACCTTCTTTTTATGGATCCTAAAAGTGAAACAAATTTAAACATGGTGGAACAATCTGACTTGGCAATTTCAAATGGATGGTCGGAGAGTTCAAAGGAAGGAGATCATGCTGTTGCTGCTGATGATTGTGAGCAAATAGGCCCTCGTACTGCATGCCATTGTCAGGTTAGTGATGCCTCTTGGATACCGTGAATTTGGTTTTTTAAGATTTCATGATTTTTTAAGATTCTATGATGTTTTATGACAGGTTGGTCTATTTGAACTTCAAATTTACTCACTTTATGATATCTTCTTCCACATATACAATTTACTTTCCATCAATATATTTGGTTTCTAGCAAGACGGAAACCAATTTTTGGAACATCCCTAGCTGTTCATATCCATAGTCCACTTTTACGTGTGTTAGATTTTTCTTCTTTTTTGTACATTTTGTCTCCTGCTCTATCTAATAAATATGTGATGTGTAGGTTATCAGAAGTGTGAGCCAATGGTCTGCTGGAACTAGTCAAACTGAAGAAAGCATACATAGCGCTTATTGTTCTCTCATTAAGGAAGCAGAACATTTTGTCTATATTGAGGTTACACCACTGTCCTCACTATTTTGACGAATGAATCATTTTTAATTAATCCTAGTTTTCAGTTCTTATACAAGCATACATGATTCTCATACCAAACAAATACTAATGACTTAATACAAATAGATGCTGTTCAAAGTACTCATTTTCAGTTCTTATGCTGATCAATTTACTATTTTCATTGCTGTTTGCTTCCAGAATCAATTTTTCATATCAGGTCTTTCAGAGGATGAGGTTATACAGAATCGTGTTGCGGAAGCACTATACAGGCGTATTGTGCTAGCACATAAAGAACAAAAGTGTTTTAGGGTTATTGTTGTCATACCACTCTTACCTGGCTTCCAGGTACCCATTCTTGGTTTATTTGCTTAATTTATTCAGGCATGTCTTTTGTGTGAATTTTCGGTAACAGTGTTCTCCTAATTCTTTTAATTCTCGGCACACATAATAGGGTGGTGTGGATGATGGTGGTGCAGCAACAGTTAGAGCCATAATGCATTGGCAGTATCGGACCATTAGCTGGGAAAAGTATTCAATACTGCATAAACTTAAAGTTTTGCTTGGTCCTAAGACACATGATTACATTTCCTTCTATGGTCTGAGATCATATGGTAGACTTTTCGAAGGTGGCCCTGTTTGCACAAGTCAGGTACTTTTCCACATTACATGTCTCCATATATGCGCCTTTATTCTCTCACTCTATGGCTGGGTTACATTCTTTGTTTGTAACTTTTATCAATTGGGTAGTTTTATTGAGGGCCTGACCTTGGAACCTTGGTTTAATAATTTAAAACTTAGCTTAATACAGGACTTTTTAGTTATATATTAGATAAACTCCAATTTAGGCCCATGAAACCTTAACTTGTTATCTCTTACATTAACATTGTTATGCAGGTGTATGTACACAGCAAAGTGATGATAATAGATGATCGCATTGCCGTGATTGGATCATCTAATATTAATGATAGAAGTTTGCTTGGATCAAGAGACTCTGAGGTAAAGTTTTAGTCTTTGATCAAGTAATAGGTTTTTTGGCATGTTTAATGCATTTCCTTAGTTCTTTTATTTGTGACTTCAGCTCAACTGAAGCTCACAAGTATTGATAATGGTGTAGATCAGAAACACTATCTCTTGGACAGATTAGCTTCTAGTATTCATTCACTCATTACTCAGTTTAATACACTCAATTGTCTTTGATTAAAATGAATTCTGTTTTTACTTGTTGCAGATTGGTGTAGTTATTGAGGATAAAGAGTTTTTGGAATCATCTATGAATGGACAGTCTTGGAAGGCAGGAAAATTTGCTTATAGTCTTAGGTGCTCCCTGTGGTCTGAGCACCTGGGTCTTCATGCAAGTGAGGTTGGTATCAATGGTGAAACATAGATATTCTGTGGTTGCTTGTTTTTCACATAAAGTTGGCAACATTTGAAGCCTGCCAATTTTCATTAATTTTATTCATTTATGTCTTCCTCAGCTGAATATGAACATTGTTTGATGAATCTTAATAACTTAATTCCCTTAGGTAAATCAAATCAGCGATCCTATATCAGACACAACATACAAAGATCTATGGTTAGCAACAGCAAAGGTGAAAATTTGCTAGTCTGGTGGATCACTGAAATTTCCATAACTACATGTTGCTCCCTACCTAATTAAGGTCTCTAATATTTCACAGGAAAATTCAATCATTTACGAAGACGTCTTTTCTTGTATCCCAAATGATTCTATACGCTCAAGGTACAATACTACCAAGATTGTCTACTCTTTTGTCTTTACTCTATGCACTCTAAAAGTTCTATTATTGCCATCACCTACAGAGCTGCTCTCAGACAATGCAGGGCTCATTGGAAAGAGAAACTTGGCCACACCACAATTGATTTGGGTATAGCCCCTGAGAAGCTAGAACCCTGTGAGAATGAAGAGGTTAAAGTAACAGATCCAATGGTAAGATTGAAGCATTTAAGTGGACATCTTGTTTCTTTCCCTTTAGATTTTATGCACCAAGAAGATTTGAGACCAGTCTTCAATGAAAGTGAATTTTATACATCTCCTCAAGTATTTCATTAAGGAGACCCAAAAATCTGAAATAGATAAATGGTGGGACCATTTGTTTAGCAATAGAGACGCACCAATACTGGGCAGGACTAATTGCTGGCCTTGAACTTGATGTATTTACTGTACAGGACTAATTGCTAGCTATAAAATTCAAATGTACATTTCTTTTCTTTACTGTGAATAATGCATATGTTCCTTAATCTTAGTAAACAAACTTGATATGAGCATTATCCTCTTGTATTAGACTTTAGTCTCAAACCAGCTTCCATCAAAAATTGTTTATGTTTTGCTTCTGATATGACTCATTTGGTAAGTAAATGCAAAAAAGATTAATAATCCAGGATTTCAGCTAAAACATTATCACCAGCATAAAATTATACTTCTCTTCATTTCTTCAGGTTGAAAAGCATCAAATTTATAAAACAAGCATTGGTACAGAAACTAAATTATAGCATATAAGGAAACTGTTAAAATGTGTACATAATTCTATCTCATAGCGTTTTGCTACATTATCTATTCAAACTGCGTCGTCAAGTGTTTTAAGTGAAACTGTATTCAGCTCTTGCCTACTTTCTTCCGGTTCCAGTGGTACCAGAAGCGTAGGTCCTCAAAGAAGGGGACTGTGTGAGACCATCAGGAGCAACTGTTGTGTTTAGGTTTCCATTCTTCTGTTGTATTCTTCTCCTTGCCATATAACCTCTAATCCAAGGTGTCACATCCTCACTGAATTTGATCATGATGAAAAAGATGATCCGGTACACAACAATCATGCTCAGGATAACACAGAGGTCTATCCATTTTGATCTGCTTGTGTCAATCTGGAACACATTTTCCAGGATATACTCACCAGGTATCTTAGGAAGATCTGGTGACTGGTTGTCAAACATTAAGCCGCTCAGGTCGTTCTGATATTGTCCCTGAAGGTGAAACAAGTTTTTAATTTCAATTCTTTGAGCCACATATGAAGTAATTGGTGAAGTGTTTTACCTGCAAGGCCCAGAAGTGGAAGCTGATGTATGACATTGGGTAACGCCAGAAAGGCTTTGGAATGTCATTTGGGAGCCTGAAGTACCCAGAGACTAGCATGAATATACCCTGACATGTGAAGAAAATCACGGTTCATCAAATACGGTTCAAAAAGCTTCTGTATCATACAATCTATGAAAGTGGCTAAAATATGTCAAGGCAGTGTATCAGTGTTCTGTATTTTCTGTTGCTGATATCTGATGCACATGTAGTACAGTTAGATAGCGGGATACAAACCTGAATTCCTGCCCCTATGATAATGCCCATGAGGAAGTTGGGGACGACACTGGCTATGGCCATCATCAAGCTCTCAACTACAGTGACACTTGCATAAAGGCACAACACAAAGAATAGATAATGCGTGAAGCCTGGGTGGAGACGGACCATGAAGTAACAAACTGTTCCGGCGAGAAAGGTAATCAATATCAGGAAAGGCAATGCAGAGAGTGTGTTGCTGATGACAAATGCAGTGACACCATAATGTCCATTCAGCCTCTCTCTTTGGAAAACCTGAAAAAGTTGGTGGCACAAAATTAGACTACTACCATTGATTTAAGTAAATCTTTAGCTGCTCTTGATGCATAGGACAAAGGGACAAACCTTCATATCCTCTACAAATGAAGGAAACCCTCCAATTGACATGAATGTGACGAAACCAAAGACAAAAGATGCACACGAACCCCTTGCCTATCTCATAAAAATATAATAGAAACAGAGGAAGTGTTAGTGCATGAATGAATTTGAGATTCCAAGTAGATGGTTTTCAATTAGAAAATGATACACACCAGAATCGAACTGTAACCCGTTCCCACATTCAGATAGATGGTTCCGATACAAATTGTGACAACAATGTAAATGACAAGCCTGAGCCAGTAATAGCCAAAGTCCCTTGACATGTTGATAAATGAACGCTTGGTCAATGTGAAGGCCTGCATCAAGAAACTAGCCTGACTTCCTCCAGAATCTAGCACAGTTCCTTTCTGCAGCACATGGGAAAAAGTTTCGTATTATTTGTGAGTCTTTGAAATGATCAATCAGTTAATAATATTTTCCACTTTATATAAACACTTACAACTTTGGATATCTCCTCAACTTTTTCTCTAGCAGCGTAACAGTAATGAGAAGAACGATAGGAGTCGATAAGAATTCTTATAGCTTCAGCAGTGGTCATCTTCTCCAAGGGATCATCACTTGCCTCAAACTAATAACAGCAAATTAAGGACAAGTTTTGAATATTATCAGATCAAGCTAACAATGAACATTCATAATTACATAACAGAAAGATAAAAAAAAGAAAATGTTGTATATATACCCTGAGTTTCATGGACCCTTTCAATGTGGCCTTGACTTTATCAAAGTCAGAGTTTATGCATCTAAGAAAATGATCAGATGGGTTCCTCAAAGCAGGGCAGGGAAAGCCAGCTTGTGCAAAGAACTGCAAGTACCATTAACCAATGTATAAGAGCTCTGTTAATAACAATTTATATGTATAACTCAAAAACAGGGTGAGGGTTCTTGCCTCGTATGCATCCGAGGCCTGACCAAAATACACAGTTTTGCCACTAGAAAGCAAATACAGTTGATCAAATAGTTCAAAGACTTCACTGCTTGGCTGGTGAATTGAGGCTATCACAGTCCTTCCATCTCGTGACAAGGCACGTAGTGTCTGGGTCACAAAAAATGCCGAAGCACTGCCACATAACCCAAATGATCAATTGATCATACACCCACGAATCAAATGATTCCATAATATATAAGAAAGAAAATGGTAGCTGATGAATACCTATCAAGTCCACTGGTTGGCTCATCAAGGAAGAGCAATCTGGGCCTCATCAAGATTTCAAGAGCAATGCTGACCCTTCTCTTCTCTCCCCCACTGATTCCACGCAAATGCCAATTCCCAATCACTGTGTCTGCGCAATCCTGCAGACCCATCTCTATGATTGTACTCTCAATAAGTGCACGCTTCTCTGACCAGCCCATCTTATCCGGCAGCCGCAGCCGAGCTGAGTACGATATTGTTTCACGTACCGTCAGAGTACCAATCAAATTGTCATCTTGGGTCACATACGCCTGACTCATATAAAAGGAAGTACAAATTTAGCAGACGAAAGGGTATGACAAAAACCAGAGACAGAATAGACAGTACTACTCACAGCAGCGCCAAAAGAGAGCTTTCGTTTGCGACCATTGAGAAGAATAGTGCCAGAGAGGAAGGCATTGGCAGCCAAGCGACTAGAGAGAGCATCAAGCAAGGTTGATTTGCCTGAGCCAGAAGGACCCATTAGAGCTGTGAAGGTTCCAGGCTCAGCATAACCAGTTAGACCCTCCAACACCTTCTGGGTCTCACCGTTGCTCAGAGTCACCATCACTGTCAAATCCTTCCATGTGAGCCTGGCTGAAACTTCCCCAACAATTTCTACACTGGTATTCTCCCTCCATAGAGTCTCACTCAGAGGGCTCAGCCCACCAGCCACAAGCCCATTACCTGATGGCTTGCTTCTCTCTATCTCCATCATTACACCATCTGCGCCTGAGCTCCTTGTCTTCTCTGCAGCCTCATATGTCATTCTAGCTAAACCCAGCTAGCTAGCTAGCTTGAAATGAGCTAACTTTTTTCAGAGAGCTGAAATGTTCTGATACAAAAATCACAAACAACCCAAATTAAAGACCTTTCTGTTGGTTATGTTTATGAAGGAAGATGAGGAAAGAAAGATGTGAGTGAGGAAATGAGTATGGTGTGAATTTGACTGAGAAAATAGCATCCCATGCAAAAAGAGCCTGAAGCAATATTTGGTTTAATTTGCTTGGAATCTTTTTGGTATCACAAACTGGTTAACACAAATAAAAGGCACTAAATCATTTTCTGCTTAGTTTCCATTACCTGCTAGCAATCTAGAGAGAGTTTGAATCTGAAAACAAACCCAGTATGAAGCAAGAAAGATGGTATAGAACATGATATCGATAGCTATTTTTATCCAACAATAAATGGGTTCTGGTGGAAATTGGTGGGAGCATTTAATACCAGAACCGACTCTTATTAAAATTTGGCACATCACTCCAGTCCTCTCTTATAAGATTGTTACGCAACAGGAACCAACCAATTATAAAATTCTTACGTATATTGCATACTTTGAAGTTTCACCACATGGAAAAATAGTAAATTATTGTAAGCATTGATTGAAAAGGAGATATAACTATAAGCAGTCAACTAACAACTAATACAAAGAGTGGTTCGAGGGAATGGGCATATGTGATTTATGTTAATGCCAATCACACCGCCCTATTGGCATCATTGGGCCACTGTTTGTTTGATTTGCTCCATCCCATCACTTACAAGTCACAAAGCTTTTATGGGTATTCAATTTTCTTCTTCAGCTGTCAACAACCGTAGAGTTTGTCATGACAATTCCATATTACTTCAGTGGTTGAGGCACAATTGGGTAGTTTGGTTAAGTTCCTTCTCTACCTTATTGCCTCTACTTTTGTTTTTTCCCCACTTTGATTGTTTATGGTAATATGGTGAATAAGGAAAATTTTACAGTGTTCAAAGATGAACTTACTGTGGCCTATGACGTATCATGATAATGTTCTTTTATTAAACATTTCCACATCATAAGATAATTATTTTATATTAAAAGAATATAAACCACACTTTCAGATAAAAGTATAATCAATTCCAAGTATAATAATATAAAATTTACTACAATTTTAGAGAGGCCCTAAATTGAATATATCTCTAAGAATAAAAAAAAGTTAAAAAAAAAACGTAAGAGATGGGCCAACCGAAACCCAATCTTTGGGCCCAAGGTTTATCGGGTTAGAATTGATATGATTTGGGCTGGGAAACTTGATAAGAGTTGCTCCTATACGCATGCAAGAACTGTTAAGTCTTAGTGAAATTTTTAGTGACAATTTTAATTACGCGGAGACCTTCTTAATGACAATTTAGAATTGATGTTTAGCTCAAATGACATAGATCATAGAGTAAAGAGTAAAGATGATAAGTTTCATAACAAAAATTAAACCTTGATTATAGCTCACTGCTCAAGCAAGCGTCCGCCTCCCATCTTAGCCCAAAGACAACTAGTTTGACCTAAAGCCCAAATGAGGAAATACATTAAAGCAAAGTCCAGCCCCAAAAAGATTTGTTATTTAAACATTTGCACGTGTCGATTTAACACGAGAGCTTTACTAATTTCAATTTTCATGTATTGGCCGGAGTATGGCTCCATTTTCGAATAGGATCGGATCCTCCGTTTCCCTCTTTTTTTTTCGCTCTCTTACTCTTAGCCTCCTCTTATACAGAAAGCGAGAAAGCCTCCACCTTTCAAATCAAACTCAGATAATTTAAGGTACATATCAGTTGGTAACTTGGTATTGTTAAAGTTTCAACTTTTTATTATATTCTCTGGATTTTGGTATGTGGGTATGGTGCGCTTGTAAATTTCTACCACTCTTAACTGCAATTTATGTTAATTTGAATTGGGTGAATGGATTGAACGAGAAGTATGTGATTTTTGTTATCTCCATTTAGTCTGAATTTCGAATTTTAGAGATGGGTTTGCTGCTAAATTGTTCTTTCCGTCATGATTTGTTCCTATATAGTACTTTATTCCGTATATAAGATTTTGGACAATTGATTCTCAGTTTTGTTCCACTTCAAATTCTAAGATGTTAGACTATAGTTCAAATGGCTGGTCCTTAATGGGTTTGAAACACTGCCTTAAGTATTCTGACTGACCCAAATAACTTCAGCTTTACCAATTTTGTGTGTAACTAGCCGTGTTGGACACCAACTTAATTGTAATTTGTAACTAGCAATGCTGTGTAACTTCAGCTTCACCATCACATTCATTCTAGTGCTTTTTGGTAATTAACTGCAGGCAGTACTGAATTCCAGGAAAGATTTGGGTGCTTTTTTAAGGCTAGAGAGTTTACTTGATGGCATCATCTACTGTAAAATCTGGGGCATTGGTTTTATTGCAAGACCTGCATCCATCTTCTCCATACTTCAAGCAAGGGGCCTCATTGAGAGTAACTGGAAAGTAAGAGACTTCTGCCCTTCCAATTTTTAGTGGTCCTTTCAATTGCATAATATAAATATTCATGGTGTTGCCCTTTTGTTTACATCTCAATCCTTAGTGACAAATACTCTACCTGAATTTTATTAGGACCTCAAATTCTGACTATTAGAGGTAGGTCATCATTTCATTTGTAGCATAACTAAGCAATTTTAAACTGAGTAACATCACAACTCAAACTTTTAAACTGACCTGAATATTCAATTAGGAAGCTAAAACCAGTGAACCACCAAGGACATCCAAAGAGTGCATCAAATGAGATTCAATGCTTAGATATTTCTATTCTTGGGGATTTTATTGCACAAAGATCTTTGTCAATGATATAATTTACATTGTGTGATTGTGAAACGTTTAAAAGTTAAGATAACCAGTTACAGATACCTCAAAATTGTATCAGTACATGTTTAGACTCATTACCTCGCAATCAGGTTGATTTCTGACGAGGGAATATCTTGGTAGGTACCACCAATAAATTAAGGGTCTTTTCAATCTCAAAGTGCCCTTGTATACAGGTGTTTCTTTTTCTTTTTCTTTTTCTTGCTCAGATTAATGCTACTCTTATACTATAGTCAGAGTGAGCTTAATGATTGAAACATGTCACAAATTATTGGAATTAGGTGAACTGATTCAAATAATTGTATATTGTCTTAGGCAAGAGGCTAAATGATTGAACCGATAGATTTTAATTGCATTGCTTAGTGTAATCCCTTGTTTGTTTCTCAGGCTACAAGAATATTCTGTAGAGACAGCTATTGCCACAGTTGTTGATGGAAGTGACATCTTAAAGGTCAACACACAGCATCTCAGAGAGCTTAGCTTTCGAGTTGGATCCATCTTCCAGTTCATCGGTGAACTGCTTATTCAACCTAATAATGAGGTAAGTGACCTGATGTTTATATATACTCACATTTCTCATATTTATAAGATAATGTCTCTTGATGTTACAGCAATAAAATCCAGTTGCGCTTGTTCTTTTTCAGGCAGTGTTGCAGGCACGTGTGGGTAGGAATGTTGATGGCATTGACCTCAATCTCTACTATCAGTCTCTGCAATTGTTAAGAAAATTTCAGGACGATCATTTGAAGAACCCAACAACTTAATGCAGATTTACTTATGGAAAGGCTGGTTTGGAGATTTTAAAGGCATCATAGTATGTGAAGAAACTCATACACCCATGTGTTTCTTTATATATACTTTCTTTTGGTTCTAAAACGTTGTAATGTTTGCTCCAGATGCTCAAACTGTTGCCTACTAAAAGTAAAATCTATCTCCTTTTGAAGTTTCAGTAATGACTAATGCCTTGAACCAACGGGTCAAAAATCATCAAGTTTGGGCTTCTCAAATACGATTCCAATCTAATACAAAGTTAATGAATCCAAATTGAGTATTACATAATATAAATCATAAATAATTCGATACCAATTATGACATCATGCAAATTAAAGAGTTGAACTCCCAACGGCTAAGGGTCGGTGATCAACTCATAATTAAGCAAGCAAAGATATTGTAGAATTTTCCCCAAGATATGAACTTGTTCGTAGGTCCATGCATGGCCCAAGTCCTCACCTACCGTTAACGTTTTCTGTTTGTACGTCGTTATCCGGTGCGCCGCCCCACATCTGATTGATGGGTCTTACGTGGCAGCTTATGGTTGGCAGAAATTTACGCGGTGCTGGACCTACCTAATCAGTGCTGCTTTGCACCGACTTCATCATGTGCTGTGTCAGTGCGGAGTACTGGATATGAGGAACACTGTATCAGTGTCACTCTGATTCACGTGATGTAATAGCAGGAAAGCGATAAAATTTGTGTTTACTGGCTCATAAGTCATACCCAAAGCCTATGCTAGGAATAATGAAATATCTTCTCTTTTTTTCGACTAAGCAATTATGGATTACTCATGTTATTTGACCATTTGATTTTTGTAGTTGTGTAGCCAGCTGTAGCTTGACCCAAGTTATATTGTTAATGTTAATCACATGTCATAAAAGCCACCTTCCTACCAAAAACAAGGGTCATCTGAATAGATCTATTGACCCTAATTCTACTCAAACACTATATTTAATTAATTAATTTGAAAATAATATCAATAAAATCATGAATTAATGATTTCTAATCGATTGCCCAACATATATATTATTTCTATATGTAACTGATTTGAGTATGACCTAAAGAATTAACATAATGAGTGAGGAGATATACATAATTGTGGTAATTTTGGCAAAAATATTGAAAATAAAAAAGAATGGTATTGGGGTTGGGCCACTTTCCAAAGTTGTCACCAGTGTCTGCACCAATAATTTCAATTTCCCATCGGTGAAGATAAGTTTTGCCGACAAGAGAAAGCATGAGCATGAATCTACTTGGACCGACAATATTATGGAGCTTAGAGCAAAGTAGATTTTGGGTGTCATTGGCAGAACCCGAGGGTCAATGACATCATATTCTACGAGAAAGTGGGACTCCCTTATATATCCTTTGCAACTTTGTCCTTTTTGGTAATTAACCCTATTCCTATGGTTGCTATCCATTACCAAATTCATGGGCTTTTAGACCCATTTACACATTTTAATATTTGTGGAATTCTGCATGCTTTTACCTACCCACCACCCAAATGGGAAGCAGAAGACTATAATATTGAAAGTAGGAACTTACCACAACAGGAATAATAAAGGAGTATATAAAGGAAAATTTCATATACCAAATTGTTGCAATATACGAAAATAACCAAATTTTATTTATTTATCTGATTCGACTTCAAGTGGCATTTATTTATTGCCAAAACATAGTCATATATCTCATTGCGAATCTGGTCAAAAATTAGGGCCTATATATAGTTTTTAGACCGTCATGTTTAATTCTTATTTAATGTTCCAAGTTAAATTCCTATATAGTTTCTAGCTTATTGACGTCATGTTATTTTTTAAAGTGAATTATCCTATCAAACTCACGAGTTGATCATCTGTTTCTCATTTATTTAAGATAGGTGTACAACATATTTTTTCTATAAATTATAGTTTATATCTTTTATTAATGATCTTTGATGGAATTGAAATTTTAGCCCATGACCTCGTCGCAAGCTGATTTGTTTTTATAACACTAATTATATCACAACAATTAATTACAGGACGTACGTAAGCTTAAAAAATTGATAATATGTGTTTGTTAGCTTAATTTAGTTGATTTATTGTTTATTGACCTAATAAAATAGTTATTTATGTAATAAATAATTATCATCCATGACCACCTAACTTATTAATTTTCTGATACATTACGTGGGGTTTAGAATAAATTAACCAAAATGATTAAGATGGTATACTTGTTTTTGGTGCATTGCGAATTTTCAGTCGTCGAAAGGAGCAACTGGCCAAAATATAGCCATGTGTACTGTAGACGACTCTAGGAAAAAAAAATATAGAATATTAAAAAGAAATAAACAGATTTTTCTCTATAAAATTAATTAGCATCGACCTTTACTCTTTTTTATTTTATATATATTACTATTTTATGTTTCATTATTATTTTTTATTCAATTGGATGTCTGTTGTGGACATTCCACTTGGTTTACTTTTCAATTCATTGTTGTTTGGACAAAAAAGTCGTATTTATATGATCCTTTGTTATCATTTTCATAATGACATAAAGATTGCATATAAACAAAACATATAAATTAATATTGCATGAATGTGTCATACTTTCTTTAATTTGTTTATTTCTAAATTGTATCAATTTAAAAGCGGCTTCTTCAAGGGTTTTAACACAACTATTGATGAATTCTAGAACTGGTAATGGTAAATAAATTCTTCTTGCTTTTCATTTTGGCTACTAGAACATGTTGAATTCCAATGCCTTATTTATCCCTCAAAATACAGAGAATTTTTTCATTTAAGTTAGTGTAAATACTGACTAATGAAAAGTAAGTTAAAATTAAAATTATTATTCAAGAATATTTAGAATAGGATATGTCAACAATTCGATTTGTTTCATGTAACAAAAAACTCATGCATTTTGCTACAAATTATTGACCAGATGGGACTCAAAAAATAAATCATTTTCACCATGCACAAAAAAAGCACATGTGAACGATGTATACAAGGACTATATGTATGCACATACGTGCATATATGTATACAGTATACTATAATTAATAAACAACGTACAAATGAACGGGGTTCTCTTTGTTTTGCACATATAAATAGGAAAAATAAAAGAAAAGAAAGCTAAACAAGCTTTTGAGCTAAAAAAGCAAAGCCTTTTAGCTAAAAAAGCAAAGCCTTTTAGTTTAGTTTACATTACATGACGTACAGTTAGTATCGAGAATAATAGCTCGTACGCACAAGAAACTCTGTGACTCTGTGCTTTGTTTTCTTCTCCTTAAAATCTAAGTATCAGTCCCCAACAACAACAAAACACAAGTCAGAGACACACGGTGTTATGGATTCTGATCGATCTCTAACAACTTCACTTCCTCAAAGCCTCAGCTGGGATTGTCGGAATTGCTCCGAGTTCCTGTCGGTGAAACCCATTTTCTGGCGACTCCCTGAGGTTCCAGCTTTCTAGCTTCTGATTCTCTGGTCAAAGTTTGCTGGATTTTCAAGGTTTTTATGTCGACTTTGGTTGGTTTTTCTTTTTTTTTTTTGGTTCGGAATCTGTTTTTGAGTTGTTGAGAAATGAAGGAATTTAAAGAACAACAATGAAAATGGAAAGTTTTTTTTTTTGGGTTGCTGAGAAGCTCGAATTGAGTTCTTTAAATGTCCTTTGTGAATGTTTCCTTTATGGGTTTTGTTTGGAACTGAGAAAATTGGAATGGAAAATAAAGGTGGGCCTTAACTTTTTTTTGTTTTGAACCTCTTTTATCAAATTTTCATCCGGGGTTTTCTTAGATTTGGTGGGGGAGAGTTTAAAAGTTTCAAAAAGCAGAGCTTGTATGGAAACCAAGAAAATGAAGGAATGGATAAGATATATATTTTCTTTTCTAAGCATAAACATATTCTCAATTTTCGCCATTTAATGCAAAACCATAATATCTATTTCTTTTATATTCCTTGGCTTTCTCCACCAACAAGCAATTGGGTCACACCCTTTTTGGGAGCAGTTTATACTGAGCTTCTTTCAATGGAGCCGTTTTGCCTTCTCACTTCTCAGAATGCAAATTATGGAAAATATATTTAAAAATGACAAATTTTTTATTTTTCTTTTAGCAGCCAAACAATTAATTAATAAAAGTATTCAAACTGTTACGGATATAGACATTTTCACTTTACATTATAAAGAAAATTCTGGATCCAATGCTGGAATTCCACACAAGCCTGAATATTATCTGTTACGTCTTTCCCATTCATTGTTTTTTGTATGTTTCCCATATAAAAGTCTTAGATTCTCAGCATTCTGAGTCAGAAAATGTCTTTTTGTCAGTTCAACTTGCCTTAACTTTCTGTCAGTTCTCCGTGAAGAGAATGTTAAACAAAATGGGAAAAAAAAAAAAAAAACCTCAAGCATTAACTTTCTTGGTTCTCTGCTTGTTCTTTCAAAGATCCATAAGGGCTTTTTTGTGATGTTTATAAATGTGTTTCATTGTTTTGTTCAGATTTTGAGTCTACAACCCAATTGGGTGGCCTGCTGGAATTGAATAGCTAGCTAGCTAAGCATAGCAAATGGGGCACTTTTCCTCCTTGTTCAGTGGATTGGCAAGATCGCTATCATTCAAGAAAGGGAGGAATGTTTCTGGGAATTATAGTGCAAGAGAAGCTGCAGAAGCAATGGCGAAGGAGGCGAAGAAGAATGACTTGATCCTACGCTCTTCTGGAACTGTCAATGTTGATGGTTCAAACAATTTTGCTTCAGTGTTCTCAAAGAGAGGCAACAAAGGAGTCAACCAGGACTGCTTCATTGTGTGGGAGGTAAGCAAAGCATGCTGATTTTCATTTTTCATGATGGAAGGTGTTTGTGTTTTTCCTTTCATATGAAACTATGAAAGTCATAATTGGTGATTGAGTTTGTGTGTGAATGTTAGTAACTAACTTGTTTTGGTTTTAGGAATTTGGATGCCAAGAAGACATGATGTTTTGTGGAATTTTCGACGGGCATGGTCCATGGGGCCATTTTGTGTCAAAAAGGCTCAGAGAAACAATGCCTCCCTCTTTGTTGTGCAATTGGCAAGATACAGTACTATCTCAAACTTCCTTCGACCCAGACTTGGACTTGGACTTGGAATCACATAAAAAACATCACCGGTTTAACATATGGAGGCATTCCTACATAAAAACTTGTGCTGCCATTGATAAGGAGCTCAAGAACCATCGAAAATTTGATTCCTTTTACAGTGGAACAACTGCGCTCACCATAGTTAGACAGGTATGCAGTGTTCTAATTAGAAACTGTTTCCAATTAGTATTGACATGAATGCATGTGTGTATATTCTAATTCTTGTTTATTTAGGGGGAGCTCATTTTCATAGCAAATGTTGGGGATTCTCGTGCTGTATTGGGTACCACTTTAGATGATGGAAGCTTGGTGGCAGTTCAGCTTACTGTTGATTTCAAGCCCAATCTACCCCGTCAGTCTCTCCTCTCTCTCTCTCAACACACACAAATGGAAAAAACAATATACGGTTACACATTTTCACATGTTTTCTTTTCTTTTTGTTACTTATTGTTTGATTTGCTGCAGAGGAGGCTGAGCGAATAATTCAAAGCAACGGGCGAGTTTTCTGCTTAGACGATGAACCAGGGGTGCACAGGGTGTGGCTGCCGGATGAGGAATCACCAGGACTAGCAATGTCTAGAGCCTTTGGGGATTACTGTGTCAAGGATTTTGGACTCATTTCTGTGCCTGAAGTGACACACAGAAACATAACAAGCAAAGATCAATTTGTTGTGCTGGCAACTGATGGGGTATGTACATTACCGTTCTTCATTCATTTTGTCTTTACACACAAAAATGAAGATTGAATTAGTTTGCAATGTTCTAAAAAGGGTTTGCTGTTGATTTTACATAATTTTAGGTGTGGGATGTTGTTTCGAACGAAGAAGCAGTGCAAATTGTGGGTTCAACAGCAGACAAGGCAAAGTGTGCAAAGCGTCTGGTGGAGTGTGCTGTGCATGCATGGAAGCGCAAGAGGAAGGGTATTGCAATGGATGACATTTCAGCCATTTGCCTCTTTTTTCACTCTTCACCTCTGTCTGATCAGCAAGTTCACCCTATTACCACCCCAAAATAGCAGTGCTAACTATTGCTATCTCCTTGTTTATCTTGAAATTTGTAATCTTCTCGTATTTTTATTAGATATTTAATTAGGAATAAGATGTTTAGGCCAAGTCTTGCTTCAAATTTCAATACAACAGCTAAGTGCTTCCATTTAAGTTTCAATTCAAGCACTTGGTGTTTAATTATCTCATTCACATTTCACATCCCACATCGAGGATGTAGTAACATGAGAACAGAGTGCTTATAAAAATGTCACTGAACTGGGGTTGAATTGGGCCTGCCCGGCCCAGAACTATTGTGAATTGGATCTGTGTTGGGCTTCAAATTGAAATGGCTGATAGCTCTTGACCTTAACTAAGTTGAAGTACCGATTGAAAGGGTAAAAATGGAAGCTAAAGTAATTTTATGTTAAATTACTATTTTTCCATATATTTACGGCATAAGAATTAAGAAAGTATTAATCTCAGAAATGAATGCAAATTGACAAAGATAGTTTTCACGTAACACGACTCTATATGTTTACAAAGATAACTGTAGAAAAATACATAAGCTTCTTGAGTCATGAGAGAACCAAATCAAAGCACGAAATAAGGATTTCTATTTATAGTAGGTGAGAGGATACTCATCTTTACGACTCCTCAACGTGGTAGTTATCTAACTAAGACTCAACACGACAAACATTATTCAAATAACAAACATCATTAATTGTAAATAATTAAGAGTATTTGACCCCCAAAAAACAATGCCATTAAAAGTTCCATTATAGGTGTTGTTAAGTGCCAACGTAGATAAGTTGACGTAGTTTTAAATAATTATAAACCCCTTAATTAAAGATAAAATCTCTTATAGCCTCCAAAATTTTGCTCTCTCAAAACCCTCAATTTTTCACTTAATATTTTTCTAAACCCCCTAGTCAACTTACACTCATCTACAGTTGACCCCTTTTTTAAATAAAATTCTGATTATACCCTATTTCATTTTTTCTTCCTCCCTCTGTGTGAAACTCTCTCTCTCTCCTCCGATTCTCTCTCTTTCTCTCCTCTGGTTCGCCGGATACATCAAAAATTTCTATTAATGAAAGTCTTTATTATGGACACTTTATTCTGGCCCCACTTATGAAAGGTCAAGCTGTGAGGTCAACGCTGGAGCAAGTAATATAATTAAGCAATAAGATACACCATTGGATCAACTTCACTGTCCACCATTTTTTCCTTTTTATATAGCTTGGGCCAAAAAATTTCTACGGGAAGTAGGAGAAGCCTTTTTGATGTCTTCAAATCTCTTCTAGCTTAACCCATGCTTTGTTTGGTCGTAATGGTCTTAATATAATGATCCATTTTGTAAAAATCAATTTGATCCATATATATATATTTTAAATTAATTTGATCTATTATCATAATGAAGTACTAAGATATAAATTTTAGATAATTAATCATAATTAACTACAATAACAACACATAACAAGTAACAGGTGTTTTGTTTGTTTTTCGGTTTCAGTTTCGATGCATCTAGTGAAACTGAATTTAATTTTACTGTATTCACTAAAACTGTGAAACTGAATTCTATTTTTAGTGAAACTGAATTCAAGTTTTTGAATGGCTAGGGGGTTTTAAATTAGGGACTATTATTTTTATTGTAATGGTGTAATTATATTTTCTTCTCACTAAAAGAATAATGCTGTAATTATTTTTTAGTGAAGGTGTAACTGTTTGTTTAGTGAAAGTGTCACTGTTTGTTTAATGAAGGTGTAGCTGTGTTTTTCAGTGAATGTGTAATTTTTTTTTTTTATGGGCTTGCAAGTTTTTTTTTGTTGAAAAATAATAGTGTAATTATTTGTAGTTATTTTTAGTGTAATTGTATTTCTGAAATTGTGTTTCAATGTAACTATTTTTTTAAAATTCAGTTTCAATTTCAGTGATTGTGTAACTATATTGAAGTGTAACTGTATTAAAATACAGTTACACTGGGCGTGCATCAGAGCGCGTCAGAACGCGTCAGCGCGTGCATCAGAACGCGTCAGAACATGTCAGAAGGGTAAAAGAGGTATTATAAATTTTAGGGGGTTTTTGGAGAGTTTCTAAATGGGTGGGGGCTTAGAAAATTTTTTTGGTAATTAGGGAGTTTAAAAAAGTTGCTGTTTTTAAATGATGTGGTGAATTTTTCCCACAAACAAATTAACACATGGAACCCTAAACAAATGAAAACCCAAACCACAATTTTTTATCCTTAAAAAAAAATTTAAAACTTACAAAAATCAAAAGCTACAAGGTATGTGTTTTCATGTGTCAAGTTTTGAAAAGGAAAATCTACCACATCTATTAAAAATTCACGTCAATTTATCTACGTTGGCACTTAATAGTTCCCATTACAAAATCCTGAACAAAATACATTTTTTCATAATTTTTTTAATTAATAGATGCGTTTAAAATATTTTGTTATTTATAAACCTGTTTAAAATAGGCTGATCATGTCAATTTTTTGTAATTGAACCTTATTTTTATAAACCCACAAGAAATCGAGACAGTCATGCTAGACCATGTTAAAGTCAAGAAAATAAGTCAATGATATGTCCTAGAGTAATTATGGGAATTAGCGTAATTGTAGGATATAGAGTGATTATAGGAATTAGCTTCCAGTTTCCTTAGACCGAGCGTAATTGTTGGCTTCAGACTTGTGTATAAGACCTTGTAAGTTGTATCAGTTGATTATATAGTGTTTTAACATATCAATATATCTTCTACATTTTCTTATGGTATCAGAGCACCGATCTTGGTGACTCTGATCAAACACCTTCCGCTACACATACGTCCAAACACACATTACACATATTAGTTGTCATTTCAACAGCCATCATGGCTGAAGGAAAATCCACAGAAATAACACTCCCCGCCCCTGACTCACTTGCTTTGCACAATTCTGACACACCAGGACTATCCTTGGTTAATATAAAACTCGAAGGCCATAACTATGGCCAATGGAGTCGATCTATGAATCTGAGCCTCAGCGCCAAGAATAAACTTGGAATGGTCAATGGATCAATCAAGGCACCTCTGTCCAATGATGCAAAATTTCCTTTTTGGCAGAGATGCAATGATATGGTCCTATCATGGATCTTGAACTCAGTTCACCCAGACATAGCAGGGAGTGTACTCTACTGTACAACGGCTTTTGCTGTATGGAAAGATCTTGAAGATCGATTTTCTCAAGGCAATGATTCTCGGGTTTATCAAATCCGTCAGGAGATTGTTGAACATCGACAAGGGCATCAATCTATCTCTGCCTACTACACCAAATTGAAGGCGTTATGGGATGAGTTGTCATCCTATCAAGAGCCGCTTGTTTGTGAATGTGAGGGACTGCAGAAACTTGCAGAACGAGAAGAAAAAGAGAAAGTGATGCAATTTTTGATGGGGTTGAATGATTCCTATTCGACTGTTCGAGGATCCATCTTGATGATGAATCCTCTTCCTGATACACGCAAGGTTCATGGTTTGATTCTTCAACATGAAAGGCAAATGGAAGTTGCTGGTCGGCGAGACAACCAGGCCAACTTGCACGCCATGCAAGCTTCCCATTTTTCGACAACAAAAGGAGGTCAGAGTACTTGGAGCCAGCGCCAATCTTTGAAATGTACACATTGTGATGGAGATGGACACACCAGGGACCGATGCTATTTCATCATTGGGTTTCCAGTGGGACATAAATGGCATGGCAAGAATGTTAAACCCAAAGGCAGGAAGGCTGCCACAGTCCACAATGCCGAGGCCACCACCCAGTTCATTACTACTGCACACCATGCAGAACCTGTCCCCAAGACGACTTCAGCAAGTCCCACATTCACCACTAAGGAATATAATGAACTCCTCGCACTGCTTCGCAACAGGAATGGTAATGGTCAGTCACTAGCAAATGCGACAGGTATTTATACATCTCACTGCAACATAGTACAACATGATCCACATTCCACACTCTATTGGATTGTTGATAGTGGAGCGACAGATCATATATCTTGTTCTCCACTAACACATAGCAAAATTGATACTCGGAATAATTTTGTTGGTTTACCCAATGGTGGTCAAGCAGACATCCAATCCATTGGGTCCGTCAAACTGACACATGAACTGCCTCTTGATGGGGTTCTTCATGTCCCCCAATTTCGTGTGAACTNGTGAGCAAGTTGACTCGAGCCTTGAGATGCATAGTGACATTTTATTCGGATTTTTGTGTTGTGCAGGACGTGGATACGAAGAGGACGATTGGCCTGGGCAAGCAATTTGATGGGCTTTATTATCTTACACCAAGCCAAAATCCTCATCTTGCCAATCATGTTAGCCGTACCTCCACCCTATGGCACCAACGTCTTGGGCATCCATCCTTTGCACCTCTTCATTTATTATCTCAAACTATTCCGGAAATAATGTCTGATTCTAAACATGTTTGCGACATTTGTCCTTTAGCTAAACAGACTCGATTGTCTTTTGCTTCTAGTTCAATTAAATCTACTTCACCCTTTGATTTAATACACTGTGATATTTGGGGA
>QANT01001781.1:0-66479 GCA_003254885.1 Purshia tridentata | reverse complement strand
AATTAACTACTCTATTGGACTGATTATGGACGTCTTGGTATGCAGCCACAAGATGACAATGCGTGGTTTATTTATTCATTTCTCTTTTTTCTTCTTCTTTTTTTGGTTAATGATAAGCCAAAGAGTACCAAGAAGCTGGAGGACCTTTGACCATGCATTTTATTTAAGACTGAGCCTAGAATTTCTCCAATAAAATAATTGGGAATATAAATCTCTTCATCAACATTCTTATTCAAATAAATGCTAGCCTAACCACTATATTCAGCTGCTTAGCTCGGCGAGTATTTAAATTCTTATTATTTTTTCCCTTTGTTTTAATGTCAAAAATACTAATTACAATAATGTTTTGGAAGTTCTATTATTAATTAATAAGCCAAATACTGCATCAACATAGAAGAGATCATAAGTTTTTATAAAGTACCTCTTTAGCTATGCTATTAAAATATATATACAAGATTAAATTTAAAAGAGTGACTGCATGCGTTGATTGGAGTGGAGTTGGAGAAACCAATGCATACATGGTACTGCTTGCTTGACCAAAACGAGAAGCTGCTTTCAATTATTAACAGGATTGTATAAGAATAAAATGTGTAACACATTGATTTGTTCATTTAACAAAACAATTAAGACTCCTGGCCCCAAAAGAAAAAAAACACAATTAAGACTAATGTGGGATAATAGCTATGTGTATGTATCTACTGTCGTGTCGACGACCATCCAAACAAAACAATGATCATATGTTGTTTTTGAGTGACCAAACCACGATGTACGTGCCATGATCATACCATGTGTAGGAGATCGAGAAGCTACTTGATATTCTATAAAAATTTAGGATTAATTCAAGATTTGGTGAGCGAAAATCATGATTCAAATCTTACTGGGAATCCTCGTGTTCTCCAAGCCTCACTTAATAATATGCAAATAATTAAAACAACAACAAAAAAACAAAAAAACAGTTGTACAGTTCGACAGTTGTACTCTAATTCATTTAATTATAATTTTACTTCCAAAAAAAAAATACGAATGCTTAATCATTTAGTATTATTTAACTAACCTTCCGTACGTTTGGGCTTGGAAGATCAAAGTGGCGCCGAACATTGTGAAGTGATCTTGTGGGCTTCCACTCCACAGTCCATAATTCCATCAGTCATTATATATTCTTACCTAACTATTTTTCATTATCTTAATCTTTCAACCCAATAAATAACTATGTACATATAAAATTATCATTATAAGTATAATTGTTGTATACAATAATCGATAATGTGATATGGACGTTACGTACGTACTGTTTGAATGTGAGAAACAAGTCGTGCACAACGGTTGTGGTAGATTATTTTTCCTCCTAATTTGAGACTTAAAATGATAGCGCAAGTGTGCTGCTGCCATGAGATTATTGCTAAAGTAACTAATTAATTAATTTAAGACATTAAATAACAAAACAAAACAGACTAGGATTTATAGTCAGCTTAATTTAATTATTACATTAATTTAGACCAGCAACTTCAACTGATATGTAGAGGAATCTAGCCAGCTTTGTGGTCAGCTCTAATGGTGGAAATAATCAAATATCAATCATCATATCTCATCGAGGTCCTTGAGCATTTCCTCAGTGAAGAGAAGATGATGCAGCTGGCACATTGGCATTGTAGAGGTAGAGGGCCAATTTTTGTTCCTTGAACCATCACTATAACTACTATTATTAATGCCACATGTTCCGTACTGATCCATAACAGTTCCATTGTTAACGTTACCCAACTGACATAGTTTCCAGAAGTCCGAAGAGTCTGGAACTTCATCAGACATTAAAAGCTTCCCCACATGATCAAAATCCGACATGAACTGGTCCTGATCAACTTGAAGTGATGATGAACTAGTAGTAGTGTCTAATTGATCCTCAGAGCTCAACATCATGTACTTGGCCATGTCTACAGCACCAGTTTGATCTGGTGCTACATGATGATCATGGTAATTATCAACTAATTTGTTGGGTGCTAACAATTGTGAGGAGCTGGTAACTACAACCTTATTGCAGCACCTCGATGCCTTTGTACGGACTACTCCAATATTATTAGACTCCACCATGGTCAATGGTACCGTGGTGCTGCTAGTCTTGTTCTTCTTGGAGTGCTGCTTTGGTCGTTTCTGAACAGTGCCCTTCACCTTCTTTACTAAGTTTGTGTTCCAGTAGTTCTTGATTTCGTTGTCCGTCCGTCCTGGAATTCTCCCAGCTATTAGGGACCATCTACAAATTAATTAACAACCATAAAAAAAATAATGGTTCATTATATTGTAATTCTTGGAAAAGATAACTTTTTAATATAAACTTTATAATTTACAACAGCCTCTTTTATTATTATCATTTTTTGTATATCTTCAGTATTCCGATTATACTCTTATAGCATTGTATTATACATCGATCAACATCATTCACTATAGAGAACTATTAACTATTAATTATTTACATAAAGAACCATAAAAAAAAAAAAAAAGAAGAAGAAGAAGAAAACCTGTTGCCTAATAGGTTGTGGAGCCTAATGATGAGATCCTCTTCCTCTTGAGTTATGTTACCCCTTTTGATATCAGGTCTCAGATAATTCAGCCACCTCAGTCTACAACTCTTTCCGCACCTCTTGAGACCTACATGCATGCACACCAACCCAAACTTATCATGTAAATTAATCAATGTGATTCATTTCGTGGACCCAAAACTAATTAATTAAAACCCAAACTCACCAGCTTCGTTTGGAATCCTTCTCCATTTTCCTTCTCCATGGGTTTTGATGTAGTCTGTCAGAACTTGGTCCTCCAGAGCAGTCCAAGCTCCTTTGTTCAGTCCCTCCTTAGAGCAACAAGGGCTTCTTCCCATAATCTGAAATCAAACTTAAATACTTTGGCTATATGAATTCTTATCAATCTTTCTGTCTTACTTTTTTCTCTCTCTCTCGCTCCCTGGTCTCTGAGGAAACATAGCTTTCATGGGATCTATTGGGGAGTGACAGAACTTATATATATTACTTACTTGTTTCAAACGACTATTAATGATATTTGAGTAAAAATTAGCCACTAGCTAGTTCGGCTTTGGTAGGCAGTATTACCCCTTTATTAGCATTAGAAAATATTAATTCTAGTGCCTACAATATATGTGTCGGCAAAGCAAAACAGAAAAAAAGGCAAAAACAATTGGAAAATCCCTACAATGTGCTGTAAAAGGCAAAGCAAATTGTGTGCAGCGGTAATTACATGCTGTATATAGACTACAGAGGATAGAATTATAAATGTAGTTGGTCCTACATGGCTACATGGTGTGGTACAAAACAATAACACTAGTCTACTCCTACATATAATTGCAGTGCAGTGAATACATACGTGCCTTGAGGGCTGTTTGGTTACGTGAACTGTGAAGCTCTATGTGCTGCGATGTGTTTAGTGGAGAGGATTATAATTTTATGAAAATTTATAAGATCAATGTATGGAATTCATGCACAGCAGTCAGGATTTATCTGTCCCATATGAGAGTCAGTTTTCTCCTGTGCACAGCAGTCGGGGGATTAAATATATGAAAATAGTTTGGAGGAGTGAGTTTGTGTTTTTTTTTTTTTGGGTGGGAGAAGTTGGACATGCACAGAATTCATAATTGAAAGAGATGATTAATGGTGGTGGTGGTCCTTTGTCCTTGACAACTTATAGCAATATATTCACCAGTCCACCCACCCTATTACTGATAGGAGGTCCCTAGGAATTCAATTCCAATTTCCAACCAAGTTTGGCATAAAAATCATACAATTATTACACTTCCAGATCCAGTGAAGTACCCACCCACATTCGCCTGCCTATTTACTCCTTTCTCAAACTGCTCTCTCTCTCTCTCTCTCTTCACTCACTTTACCCCAAATCCAATAAACTGAGTCCAATTCAATTTAGCAAATCAATTCAAATTAGTTAAATTTGATGGCGTGTCATATGTGTAAAGAATAAAGTACAAGAGTCTGCCTTGGCTAAAAGGGTAGGGAATATGAGTGTGACCTCACTCCAATCCAACCAACCCATTGATATACAGATTTGAGCAAAGAAAATCCGAGATTCCAGTCCCTCAATTGATAGTTTTTTCTGCTAGGCCCATGCTGGCCCAAACAGATATGTATTTAATTTTTGCACTGAAGGCCATTATTGAATTATACAATCTTAAGTCCACTTCTCAAGCCCAAAAGAGAATGATCAAGTAAATATCAAAGTTGAACTTTATTAATCTCGCATCTTTAATCCAGCCTTGCGTTTGAAAAAAACAACAAACTCATATTTAGTGAGGAATGAAGTCGATTAAAGCAGGCAGAGGTTCAAAATCCGAATCCTCCAGATAGGCTTTTTGAGCACAATGAGCTTCACCCAAGTTGTACTGCATGACATGCTGAGATACAAGATTCGCAAACTTTGTAAAGTCAGTATCCAGAAACTCCGAAAGGCTTATCTCCCTGCTGCTCATGTAAAGATCCATCCATTTCAAGTCCGCCCTGGAATCTTCTTCTCCTGAGGCCTCACTGTAGGAGGAGGAGGAGGAGGAGGGTGTACCTGATAAATTACTATTTTCTGGATTAACAATAATATTATTATCCACTGTTGCTTCTGCAGCTGGTTCTAGTTTCTTGCATAAATTGCTGTTCAAGTAATTCTTGATTTCACTGTCTGTTCGCCCTGGAATTCTCCCCGCTATCAAAGACCATCTATTTATATGCAACACAAATTACTTAATCCAAACTAATTAAGTAAATAAAGTCAATTAATTAATTAGGACCCAGCTAGCTAACTACCTGTTGCCTAAGAGTTTGTGAAGCCTGAGAATGAGGTCTTGTTCCTCCTCTGTAAAGTTGCCTCGATTAATATTTGGTCTCAGATAATTCAGCCAACGAAGCCTGCAACTCTTCCCACATCTCTTCAGCCCTGCATATATGCAACATATAAGTTAAACCCAGTACTTGATATATATATTTATTAATATAATCATGAATATTAGTTACCTGCTTGTTTTGGAATGTGATTCCATTTTCCTTCACCATGGGCTTTGATATGATCTGCAAGCATTTTGTCTTCTTGAGCTGTCCATGGTCCTTTGTTTAGTCCCTCCTTAGAACAACAAGGACTTCGACCCATTGATTGGAACCCACCAGCTAGCTGCTTTGCTAGAGCTGTCTCTGTCTCTAAGCTGATACGAGATCGATCGAACGATCGGTTTGTGTAGATAGTCTTCTATAAACGACACGCACTAGTCACACAGTAATTGGTTCCTACATATATATATATATATATATTAATTCAAGGATAATATATCTTGAAGAATATATATAGATTTTTGGACTTTGGAGTCTACATATTATAATTTTTTAATTTTAACGACCAACGTGGTTCAGGTTGCATTTGCTGCAATGAACCCAAGCGATGTCGTCTACTTATACTGATTAATAAGATGAATTAATTAATTAAAAGTAATTAAGTGGTAATATATATATGTCTCTAGCTAGCTAATTAAGCTCTAATACTGAATTGTATGAGGATAATATTGTTTAATTTTTAGGGAATTAGGGTTCATGTGACCATGTATATAATATATAAAGGACATGGTCATGTTGGATTAATTATTGTATATAAAGTTTAAGAGAAGCTCCAGCTTCAATTAATTGTATTAATTAATTTGTGCCACATTCGATTCATTCAACTACCAGTCCAATTCAAATATATAGCTTATATTTAATTTCTGGGGAGTGGGATCTTTTCCAAGCTAACTTTCCCAGTACGGTCTTAGAATTTTGAAAGTTCGTTAGGTCTTTTTCCTTTATGCATATATGTCTCTTATTTCATCAATTTTTTGTTCGTGTGCGAAACCAAAAAAGCAAAAGAGCAATAAGAACATAACATATATATATATTTTACCAATGATTACTCCAAGTAGAATGTCAAAATCAAACAGATCGAGTTTGTGGGATCAATTATTTCTTCACTCTCCATTGCCTTGTTTGAATATATCGTGGGATCATCAACATGAATCATTGTTAATATTAATAACTCACATATATCTTTTTTTCTTAATTATACTACAAATAAGATACGTACGTGTTGTGTCTACAATGTTAAATATGTATCAAATATGAGGGTTGAATGCCATATATATGAATCAATAACAAGTTTTTAAGATCGAGTTTAATGAATGATCAGGACCATAGCCATAGAATCTTAATTTAAGGAAGCAAATTTATTGACAACATTATCTGAATCGGGTCCCCGGCCAATGTTATGTAGCTCAGTAGCTGTACATCTGCATTAGTCTGCAATTTTGTTGACCGAAATTAAGTACTCCATTCTCATTAAATCACAATAAATGATGAGCTGATCTAGATCCACTTGCTTATCTACCTTTACCAATCTTCCCACAGATAAATAGAAAGAAAAAAAATGTGCTTACATACGATGAGTAATGGGTCGGTTTATTTAGTGACATATACCTTATCACATTGCAGTAGCCCATCTTACACACACACACATATATATATAGCTAGCTATATATTAAACAGAAGATCTGAATATGTATTAAATTTTACAAAAATGCTACACTTACCACATTTTATACTATATTTTATACCATTTTATGTGGCAATCTACATGGCATTCATACATTGGGCACTAAAAAAATAAAAATAAAAACCCTAAAAATAAGAAAATACCCTGCCAGTACAATAATGACACGTAAAATGGTACAACAAATATAGTATAAAAATATGGTAAGAATAGCATTATTGTAAATTTTATCATCCTATATATATATATGCCATATCATGACATTGCAGGAGCCCGTATGATGATCACTTGCAAAGGCCTAAAGGGTCCTTGCAAGTGCCTGTGTTGATAATTATTTATTATTTATTGTCCCCGTCCATGGGAGAAAATTCTTGTTTATTTCATCTAAAAACGTGATTTCATAAAAGATTGATGGGACTGAAAAAACCACACCAACAAAGTGATTTTTCACCTGATAAATGAGTTATTGGCAGGTATTAGCCTTTATAGGCTTATTGCGCTTAATTAAATGGCTTAATAGTTAATACTCATTTTGCTTTATCAACTATAATTTGGATGTCAAATTGCTCCTCAAATTAAAAATGTGGTTTCATCATTTCATCTAATTTTTCGTCCAAAACATATCACGTGCCCTTTGTACAAGAGCAAAATGATTATTCTTGTTCAAAGCCTAACATGAGTCTTGTGGGTATATCTCAATTTACTGGTAATTGACCAAATTTGTTCCTCATTATGCCCAAAATTTCAAGAAAGAGAACAAGTCTTGCTAAAGTCATATCAAGTTTGGCTCATGTAAAGTTTTGAGTGTACATGGTTCATTATATACTCACACAAACTTTTGGGGAAAAATTTAGACGAAATGCGAAGAAATACTCATGCATTCACACGCTTAAATTCAGTCATATTGACACCATATATACTAACCTATTTTAAAAAGTTTAATACTTTAGTTTAGCAAAATTTTAATCTAGAGAAAAATTTGACACATAAGTCATAATTGAAGGGATAAAATAACTACTGAGGCTTATCAAATTCATATATAATTCATTTATCTTGAAGTTTACTATGATTTAAAATGAAACAACCCAAAAAAAGTTACTAATTAACTCAAATAATTCCTAGATGTATATAAATTAAAGCTATTCGCAAAATTGAATTGATAAGGAGGTGGGTGAAATAATAAGTGAAACGTGGGTTGAGAGAGCTAGGGCAGTGAAGAAGATGATGAAGCACCTGACTCAATTAATCTCTCACTTAAAAGTCTCAGTTACACAGTGGAAAGGATTGAAAGTTAGATGGAGAATATAATGATCGATCGATACCCCTAGAAATTAAGAACGTACGACACACAAGTCGTTGTCTGTGACAATTTCCCTATCACGTGGTCCAAATATAATAACTAATGCATATATATATATATATGGCTGGGTAAAATTCTCAAATTCTAAACTCTCAAGTCTGAACCTTGGCCGCGTTGAATTTGATCAGTAGCCGCCGGTAACTTTTTTGTGTTTCAACTTTCAAGGATCGGGATCTAACTAATTAACGTACTACAGACAATTGCAAGTACCTGTCAATCACAGTACTTAATTACTGCAAAACACATGTGCTAGCAGCTCATTGCCAAACTTATTAATCCATTATATTAATGGAGGAGAATGAATCTCAATGGTGTCGGCCACAAAAAACGTACGTACCTCAAGTTTTACATGATCATTAATTCACTTGTTTTATGCAGGAGAGGCTGCTGCATAAGACTATAAGAGATTCTCGATCGCAATCATTCTCCGTGACGATTTAAATTACTAAGGTGGTATTATGATTCATTTATTTAAATTATAATATGTTCATAATTATTAATATATAGATATGCAAACTAAAGTGAAACTATCGATCAGCTAAAACTCTCTTATGTCGATTTAGACATGCAATTTGAAAATTGAATTTATGGTGATCAATTTGCGTATAAAAATGACTATATAAACCATGCATGTTTCAAACATTGTATTGTTAATCTTTTAAAACATTGATAAATGTGACAACAAAACATGATTCTAACAGTATGACTGTAGTTTCGGCATGATTTAAGCAAATTCTAGCACATCCCAGATTTTGAACATAATTGAGTGAGTCTAGGTGTTGTGTTATTTTAAGTTTGTATTATTGTATAGACGAGGCACATGAAACAGATGGTAAAATAATGGAATGATTCCAATAAAAATGACTATATAAACCATGCATGTTTCAAACATTGTATTGTTAATCTTTTAAAACATTGATAAATGTGACAACAAAACATGATTCTAACAGTATGACTGTAGTTTCGGCATGATTTAAGCAAATTCTAGCACATCCCAGATTTTGAACATAATTGAGTGAGTCTAGGTGTTGTGTTATTTTAAGTTTGTATTATTGTATAGACGAGGCACATGAAACAGATGGTAAAATAATGGAATGATTCCAATAGTTATTTCTAATATCTCAAATATGGACAACATAATATTCATATTTATATATAATTTAACAAGTTAGTAATGAGAAGCATGATCTCATTAAATGACCATATAACAAATTAATGAATCCTAATTAATCCATATCATATCGAAACAAATGCAAGCTTTATAATTAATTAATTAACATTCACGGAAAAACCCAGCAATAACATAAAAGGAAGGGGTAACTTGGTAAGTAACGAAGTTAAATGGTATTTATTCATATTAAGATAAATCACCAATAATTTTGTTAGGACTCATGACAAAAAGGAAGGGGGCCACAGTTTAAGAACTTAGGACGTGCATGGGATCCTCTGTACATTTCCTTCTGGTTCCAAAAGTCGACCTCGATCTGCTAAATAGAGTATCAGACCGAAAAAGAAGAAGAACCATAAATGGACTATGTCTTGGTCCCTTCTTTAAGGTTTATTTCATAATTAGCAGAACTCATTGTACAAGTGTACTTTAAACCACAATATTGGACTATCTCTCTGCAGTCCTCGTGGTTCATCCTCATATATGAAATCATTGACTAAACAAATTAAGGATTCAGCTTCGATCTCTGCCTTTCAATACTATGTTGTCTAGTGTCTTAATTTAATAAAATCTTGTTCTTTCAAGTAATCTGATAGTTTAAAAAGCGACTATGACAGCTAATATAAGTTTGTCTATACGGAAAAAAAAGCTTTCCAGCCAATCGTTCTCCGCTTTCTACTTTTAAACCCATATGAACTTCTTCATCTTTAGGTTGAGTATCAATCAGCTACGTACCTCCATGGATTGATATTCAATACTTGGTAGTTGAGCATATGCCAATTAGTCTAGCCACGGAGATAGACGTACTCTTTTGGGACTTTTCTCTTTCACAAATTTTGACACGTTGTTTCTCTATGTGAGAAATTTCTGAGTTTTGGTTTTTCAGGTTATTGTCTGGCCAGTCTTTTTATTTTATCTTTTATATTTCTTTAAGAAAAGACGAACCTTTGGTGCTTCTTGAATATGCAGGGAAGGAGAGTTGTTCTACTCCAAACTGAATATTTTCAACTTTAAAAAAAATTTCAAGAACAAGACTCAATAAATTGCATTAAAACTACAAAAGAGATATAGCAAATGCTGCACACAATTGATTCATTGAGTGGCTTTCACACTACCAAATCTAACGGCAACATAAGAAAGATGGAGAAAATAGTTTTAGATGCAATGGAGGTCAAAGCATAGAGATTGATGTAGGGGTGAGAAAGATTGATCAAGAGAGATTCTTCCTAAAGGGAAAGAACAAAGACAGAGATGGGTTTGTTTCAACTAATGCTAAACAGAGGTTTTTTGTTTGTTTTTTATTTATGAGCTAATAAGAGAGTTTAACTTAGAAATGGTAAATTTTCGTTAAAATATTAAATAAATTGATGTGGTCTCTTCTAATTATTGAATTGCTAGAAATGACTAAATTTTATGAAATTCATCTAACAACATAATCTTGAAGCAGATAAATCGGATCCCTAAACAAAAGTAATAATATTGGCAGTGTGTTAATTACTCTAACCAATCTTTAGGAAATATTCTTGCACATCTATACCATATAATTGGATGCATATTTAGTTGTGCAAGAATCATTAATTAATTAATTTGTTTGAAAGAAAGTCATAAATGGTGGTCTTACTTCTTACCTGTTAAATCACCATGTAACTCTCTTGGTGCACACACCAACGGATATCATGCTTAATTTCAAACACAAGACCAATATTTTTTGGACCAAACTTCTCTCCAATGAACCAAACCCCCCTTTGGGCTACAAAACAGAGGAAACATTTTTTAATGACATATGGAAAATGAATCACATTACGAAATGAAATTGATGTTGTGGTCCTGTGGATGATGAATTAATATCATTTAGATTGGGCAGGAATTGCGTGTATTATTCTGCCACCTGTCTACCGACCATAGTACAACACCACAAGAAGTTATATCTCATAAGATACAAGAGCAGCATAGAAATATTCTGAGATCTTTTCCCCAAATAAATATACACATATTACTCCTATGTATAAGTATATAGTACATACTAAATAGAATACTATATATATATATTTTAAGATATCTAGTATATCATGAGTGGTTTGATTTTCTTAATCTTAACACACCAAAAAACAGTTTCTTGTTAGACTTTATTGGCCACCTCAATGCCCAAAGGCCCTGCGCAAACTACAATACTTGAGCAACAGTCACCTACCTACTTCAGTGGAAGTCTCCTTTTTAATTATTGAATACGCTATAAAAGGGCCACGTCCTCTGCCTGTTTGAGAGAAACAGAGAGAGTAAGAGAGAGAAACAGAGAGAGAGAGGAGAAGATGGGGAGGAGTCCATGTTGCTCCAAAGAAGGACTGAACAGAGGAGCTTGGACTGCCTTGGAAGACAAAATACTAACAGCTTACATCAAAGCCCATGGAGAAGGCAAATGGAGAAGCCTCCCCAAGAGAGCTGGTACATAATATATATAAATATCTAGCAAAGCTTTGCTTTATTTTCTTCACCACTTTTTATGTGTGTCTTCTTCTGGCTGTTCTGTTTTTTTTCTACTGTTTTACAAAAACCCGTTAGTACAAAAAATGAATATTGGTATGTTAGGGTGTCCCAGAAGTCTATATTGCACTGAATTTGATGGCGGGTGAACAAATGCAGGTTTGAAGAGATGTGGAAAGAGTTGTAGACTTAGATGGCTAAACTATCTGAGGCCAGACATAAAGAGAGGCAACATATCCGGTGATGAAGAGGAACTCATTGTCAGACTCCATAATCTTCTTGGCAACAGGTTCTTACTCAGAAATTTTTTTTTTTTTTTTCCGATGAATTATACTTGGAATTAAATTTTAATTCTTGGTTATATATGTTATAGATGGTCTCTAATAGCTGGAAGGCTACCGGGGCGAACAGACAATGAAATCAAGAATTATTGGAACACTACTTTGGCAAAGAAAGCTAAATCTCCTGAATCAACTTCCGGGTCATCATCAAAAGAGACTTCCCCATCCCCAAGAAAACACAGAACCAAAAAGCGCGACATGGAGCCATCGGGTTCATCATCACCATCAGCTGCAGCCACTCAGCACCAAGTAATTAAAACCAGGGCCACCAGGTGCACCAGAGTGGTAGTCCCACCACTCCCACTTCCTTATAATGAGAATTACACAAACCCATTAGAGCTTCAAGTCCATGGTGGCAGTGAAGGGTTTCAGGGGACTGATGCAGAGGACTGCAACAACAATGTCTTGAACTTCGGCAGCGACGAATTTCAAACAGGGGGTGAGCATGGTGATGGTGTTAAGGGAGAGTACTGCGATGATTTGTGTATAGCTGACCAGTCTCTGCCGCTAGATGAGGCCATGCTCAATAACTGGTCCGGAACTGATGCCTGTAATCTTGAGGACTATGGCGCCACATTGGATTTAGATTCTTTGGCTTTTTTGCTTGACTCTGAAGAATGGCCCTCACAAGAAAATATTATCTAACCAATTCTAAACAGCAAGTAAATAAATAAATATCAATTAAAGCGAGCTATAGCTAAGTGACATTATAAGGGTAACTAAAAGTTTAGGTGTCAAGAATTCCAGCATCGATGTATTATATTTGAATTGTCGTCACTCACTTATGCACGCGTGATTACCGAAAGTAAACCCAAATATGAGAAGAGAACTAATTATTTATGAGATCCTAAGCATATCAGCTTTCTTAATTAACTACGTTCTGAACTTCTTGTGGTCTTGTCTTGTGGACCTTGTGGTTAGTTAATTTTGCTTCTAATATAAGTTAACTAAGAAGACGTTTACATTTCTTAATTACATCGTAATCTTGAATTGTGACCATTGAAAATTTCAAAGCATCTGACTTTAAGAACTATATGTGGCACAATCTGGCATATGGCCCATATGGGGTACTGATTTAATTTCTGTCTGCAGAGTGCAAATTTAGTAAATTAAGTTCACTCTCCACATTGTTATGCTCTATGTTATGTGACCAATAATTTAAGAGGTAGATGGTACTCGAGGCATGCATTATGATGATCATCTCTATTCTTTAAAAAAAAATACTTGGTACAACTTTTTCACCAACATGTCAACCTACCCAAAAATATTATTGCCAAATATGTCTATGCTTCGGGTCGATGATCGATGTTGCCAAATAGCATGGGTTCCACCACGAAATTATTTTGTTGAAAATATTTCCAAAAATTGGACAATAATTCCTATGAAAGGTGAGAATTACATGATCATGACACCATAATTAACTGAAAATGTATGCTAGCCTTAAGTTGTTTTTATTTATTTGATGATGTAAAACATGAGGTCCTAATTAAAGTCTTCTTCCTCCTGTGTGTCAAATGTACGTGTTGAGCATAGGCTTCGATCCACGTTTATATTTTGTCCTCTGAGAATTATGTTTTTGTCTTTATATGAGATGCTAGCTTTTTTAGTCACTGCGTGTGTAAGCTTTCAATTTTCAAAACTATTTGTGACTTGTGATCCACCTTTGAATAGCTGGTAGCTACAACAGGGGGGTAGGTTCGCTTACTTGCCGCTTATCAATACTAATTTTCATCGCTAATGTATAAAATTTTGAGGTAGGTAAAGAAATATCTTCCAAAGTGATGATTCACCGTTCGCCATTAATCTAAGAAATTAAGAATGCAAAGTGCTTCCTAATCAATCAATCAATTAATTAATTCATGATTTGCAATGGGCCACTTCTCTTATTCGATCACCTTGCTTTCAGTAGATAGCCGGAGTGGAAATTTATTGCATGCACTCAAATCGTGACTAGAGCTATACCCACCTGAAAGCTTATTTTAATTAGGTGTATATGTTAACACAATATAAGCAAGAAGCCCAAAATGGAATTAATGCATTACCTACAATAATTGTGATTATGCGAATAGGGCTGTATTATCAAAACAAGCTAGCTAGCCTTTTCTAAAATAATTTTGGAGAGCCTTTTGCAAAACTTTTGATGGGTAGGTTAACTGAGACCATGCAGTGCGTACTGTCCCACGGTTTACTTCAATTTTGAGTGTGTGATATTTCAGTATAAAATGTAAGTTTTAATTGGTTTTGAATTGAATATGTACTTTAATTTATACATGATATTAAAATAAAGATAATTAAGGTGATTAATTACACGACGTGCTCCATATTACTTAATATAAAAGTTTCAGCTGTATAACGTCTAGCTCTAACTTTTGTTGATATATATATATATATATATATATATTGAAGCAACAGGAACATAGATTCTCTGTCATAAAATTGAAGTATATTCCCACTCACGTTTATACCATTGCATGTGCAGGTTTTTCTTTTCCCTCGGGGAATATTCAGTATTAAGTATTCAATTGAATAAAGAATGTGAAAATCATTTTCCGCAATTCGTGTTCACATATTATTGTATAAACACGTACATAAAAAGTGCTTTCACGTAACCCAGGAAGCAGCCACCAAGGAGACACGTGCGAGAAAAATAATACAAAGCAAAAACATATATACATATATAAGCTGATATATATAGAGTTGATCACCTGCAAGATGTTACACTCCAACCATTTTTGGAAGGTTCCAATTAATTCAAAATATTATATTAATTTGTTCTGTATAGTCTCATTTTATGTGGTGCAAATTAACAAGAAAAATGGAGCATGTATATTAAAGGTGAGAAATTATTGAGTAGAATTACCTGATGATCATCTGTATATTATGATAAACTAGTACTACGACACTATGCATATTAATACCATATTAAAAAGGGTTAATTGACTTTAAATACTAAATTTAAATAATTTTTTTAATTTAAATACCAAAATTTAATAGCATTTTAGATTAGGTACTATTTGAAAAGTCAAACATAATAATATACTAAAGGGCACACTATAATTTACAAATATTACATCACATGCCACTATAATAAAATATATATATATATATATTACATTCATACTATTATATTAATTTATACTATATTGTATTAAAATTAAAAAAAATAATCCAATCACATTTTTACTTTGACTGTCTTACAATTTAGTTGTGATTGTCTTGGTAAGTTGAAAAAGACAACTCTCACCACTATACTAAGTATTATTTTGAGTAAAAGTATTATTTTGACCTTTATTTATACTATATTGTAATACAATTTCTCTTAAAAAACATTTCAATTCAGTCACAACCTAACTGTGACTGTATCACAATTTAGCTGTGAATGTTATTCAGTCACAACTAAATTTGAAGTTGAGTGTCATTACTGTATCACAATTTAGCTGTAACTGTCATTCAGTTATAACTGAATTTAAAGTTGAATGTTGTACAGTCATAACTAAAACTGAAATTGAGACTATATTAACAAATTTTTAAGACAATATAAAAGTATTAAGAACAATTTTATCAAAACTTTATAAATTTTATTAAAGACTCATCATATGTGGACCAAAAGACAATAGAAGGGCAAATTTGTCAGACAAATAAAGCCCAAAACAAATGGGCTGTAAATTTGTGACCTATTCTAAAAATCAAGTTCATTAGTTAGTAGCCAAACCTTAAAATTATGAGTAAAACTGATTTTCTAAAAAAATATTGAAACTTGATATTTAATCCTAAATTTCTAAAATAAAAACATATAATTTTTTTTGGGTTAATTACATTTTTGGTCCTTATGGAATACGTATTTAACCCTTTTTTTTTATATTAAAAGGTATACGGAGAGGGGCATTAGTATTATGACACTCGTAATCAGGTGGGCCCCACGAGGATTGGCAGGACCGGGGAATTTGCCGCTTTGTGCAACATCGCAATCCCTTTCTCTTGCGAGGTCCAATGGAACATGAACTTGGGTTGGGGAATGGATGTGCACGTTATAACATTGAAAGAGAAAAACACAAAAGAAATCAGCCTAGCTATACATACATGCCCACTCATCATCCACCAATGTATCTTCTTTGTTAATGTGTCTTCTTTCTTTCAGTCCCCATCAACTTTTGTAGGACTCAACCATAGCAATCTTTTTATCCACATCTCAACCCAACATTCTTATCTGGAGTTCTCCATGGTACTGCTACTAACATGTGCTACAAATCTCCTTCAATCGTTGTATTTTGGATATTAGATTCTTGCGGTTCACCATCAGTCTCAAAAATAAGATGATCACCATCTCTAATTACTTCTATATCATCAACTTCAGCTCCATCTTTGATTAGGACTTTAGTTGCCGAGACACCAAATTTCTTAGCACCAAGCTCAAGCAACTCCTGAAAACTCAATGGAAGTAGCACAAGCTTCCCTGCAACTTCTCCCTTTTGAGGACAACTAATGGTCACTCTAGCAGAGTTAGTTCCCGTATTCGTAGCATTTTTTGTCTGCCTAACAGCGATAAACAAATCCTTCTCCCCTGTGTGGGCAGCTGACATCATACCAAACAGTGAGTTGTGGAAATTATTAGTCCTACGCCTTGGCCGGTTTCGACCCCATGATCCACCATCTCCTCCCAAAAATGAGTTTTCCTGGGATGGAGCTTGGATAGCTGGCTCACTTGTAAATCTCCCAAGGTAGCGGACTCCACTATTTGGCTCAGGAATAGTGATGACTGGCATTGTTTGGGGATCTGTATTAGATTGGAAAAGGTTCTTTATGTCCTCATGGCCTTGTTGGTCAGCTAGAGCTCTAGGGGTCCAACCATGGCTGTCTGGTTTGTCAATATCAGCCCCTTGCTCCAAAAGGTACTTCACAATTTCAATGTTGTCTTCAGACACTGCAACATGGAGAGCTGAGGTTCCATTGCCTTTAGGAAGCGTGACATCACCACCGTATTGAACAATTTCCTTGAGCAAGTCCAACCTGTTTTGCTCAGTAGCAGTGGATGCAAATTGACCCACATCTCCAGCGTTTAAATTTGCACCATTTTCTAACAGCAGCTTGGCAACTGCCTCATGATCATTCAGTATTGCCTCCCAAAGTGGTACATTCCCTTCCGAGTCTGTCAATGCATAAAAAACAAAGTTGAGTTTTTTGTTCAACGACTTATCAAGTCAACATAAACAAAGCCTTCCTCAAAATGGATAAGGTCATTTACATTGACATGCTTCACTCTAAAATGCAGACATATATATATATGCACAGGGGCAACATGGCCACTCTTTAAGATATTATGTTAAAAAGGACTGAGATGACCAGATCCTCTAGAGCCTCAAATTGGCTTATTCGTAACACTTGTCAAATAGCAAGATGTGGGACGCACATGCACATGCATGCCTCTTTAACTCATATATATATATAAAATAATGGAGAGCTCTTTTGGATCAGATTATAAAGCCAACCGACTTTTATATAAGATGTATTAAACATAAGAAATTAAACAAATAATTGAACCAAATAGTTGGTAGCTGAAACAGGAAAAGTCAACGGACACAATATTCTATCCTACCCTTAAGAAAATTAAAAATTATACTTACAGATGTATGACAAGTGAACAATATCAGCTAGCTAGACCATTTCCCCAGTCGCCAACATATAATAATTATATCAGGGACTTGGACCCACAAAAGTTAAAAAAAAAAAAAAACACACCAAAACAAATGCATGGATTCTCACAGATGCAGCATGGCTAAAAAAGTTGAAATGGAGAATTATGGCATTTTATAATAATAGAAGAGTATTTCTGAATATTAGCAAAAGTCAATAAACTGGACCATTATTTCTCCACGGACAAAGTAATTTAGAACTCGTGTTTGTTAAATGATTTCTGGTCTAGGTGGGAAGCTAGTATGGAGCTAAATACAGTAAAAGTATGACTGAAAATATAACGTGAGCAAATATTATAATGAACCGTCCAACACTAGGATAGCTCTACTAGTAGGATATCTTGTACAATTTAACTAAGGAATTTAAAGATGGCTGTTCTTAAGATTAAAACTTTTGTTAAAAGTTGTATATTTAATGATGGTTTAAACTTTATGGAATGGTGAAGGCCTGGATAGTACCTCTGCCGTTGGGGTCTGCCCCATAGTCCAGTAGAAGAAGCACACAGTTCTCACTTCCTTTGGCTGCTGCTATATGCTGGTTTTATATAGAGAAAATAGGCAATAAAAAGGCTAAAGTTAATGTTAACATCATTATATGCAGAATTTGATGCACAGGAAAAAATTAAAATGAGGAGCAGAAGATTTCACACACCAGAGCTGTCCTTCCATTGTTGTCTGATTCATTTGGATCCAGACCCCGTCTCAACAACTGATGCAACAACAAGTCATCTCCTCTGATTGCTGCAAAGCAAAGACTAAGAGGTAGGTCCATTCTACCACGAGCTAGCATGTTCTCTGTCTCCAACAAAACTCCGTCCATAACTGGGTCCTTGAGACCTTTCAAATGCTGCCCCACCGAGTAACAAAAGCCAATGTAAAGTGTAACATGTCAAAATTCATCATCAAAATAAATTCTAATTAGAAAATAAAAATCCAAGATATTTTGAACTTATGCAGGGTTTTATCAAATTTACACACCTGGAGGAGATTATTCATGATTATAGTCCCATCTCCAACATTAGCCTGAACAATATTTAAGAATGTGGTACGGTTCAGCCTTAGTAGCTGACTCAATCTTTTGGTCCTAACTGTAAAGATCTGTGGCCTATAACAGAGCACCCCAATCTCACCAATGAGATCACCAGTTTTTGCCTCACCAATGACCTGCAATTAGTTAGAATGATTTCAGTCAGAAACTTAAATATGATGGTCGCCAAAGTTAATGGAACAACAAAATGAAACAAGATGCCCTTTTGTTAAGAGATTGGACTTGCCTGTTCAACTCCATTTTTGAGAACCACTAAATCCTGTTGAGTTATTCAAACATTAGAGTGCATTTTATTCAGAAAAAAAAAATAGAAAAACTAATAATTAGAGGCCTTTGAAACTTATTGAAAAATAAAGATCAAAATATTACCGCAGCACCAGTGACAAGTATGTAGAAATCTGTGGGTGCTTCATTCTGCAAGATTATATCTTCTTTGGGAGGAAAATACTCGGCTTTCATCTCTGAGACCTTTGAATTCAAGGAAAAAGAATCAACCAAATGTCCACACAAGATCTATTTAAAATCTAGGACAAGTTCACTGTAGAGAGAAGCATTTAATTGAAAATTTTGAGATAGTTTTGAACTTACTAACTGAAAAAGCAAGTCATTCGACACCCCGTGAAACAAGTACACCTTATCGACTAGAGAGTAAAAAAGATAATGTGAAATGCTTGAGCGAATGGCTTTAGGAAGGGTATCAAGAGTCTCCTGTTGCTGCAGTCCCTCTGAGTCTGTCCTGAACTTCAGACACAAGTGTGCAAGCATCTGATCCTGCAGGCGTAGAGGCAGTTGGTTCCTCTGCGCAAAACTGGAGGCAGCTTGAATGGTATCCCTCTGAGAAATAGAAAATTCAAACAGAAGCAACATAAATTAAAATTTTCACATTTAGTTCATAATAATTACACAAAATCCAATAAGCAAATAAGAATTTACTCACAAATTTTCTAGTTCGACTGGTCCCGTGGACAACCAAGTTGGTCATATTTCCGATTAAGTATGATGTCAACCCAAGGTTGAAAAGCATGTAGAATGTGTCAAAAATCATCTCCCTTGTATTGACCGGATGCAAATCTCCATATCCAACTGTTGTTAGTGTAGTGATAGACCAATAAATTGATGTCACATATCGAATCCACAGGCTTTCCTGAAGGAAGTCTTGCATTGTTGCTCCAATCCATGTGTTCTTGGGGTCACGATAACGTGCAGCAATAAGATAATAGAAGCATCCAGCACAGTGAATCGCAAAGAGGGTGACCTACAAAGAGCATCCGGATCCCAATAAGATGGTGCAGTGTAAGAAAATGCATTTTGTTCATGTAAATTATCCCAGAATCATCAAAGATACTTACACAAATAAGTTTTGCACAGCGAACCCAAAAGTAGTTATAGTTCCTATCTTTCTCCAATCTGTTCAAGAAGGAATAATGGGAAAGTTAATACCACGGAACACTTCTTCTTGAAGATCGGCATTTTTCTATCAACCAACTGAAGGGAAAAACTATTTACATCATGTTTATAGTTGGAACTTGAAAGCCACTTGTATGAAGAAAACCCCATACCTGGAAAATAGAGCACTAACTCTTCGTAGACGCCAAAGACGAAGCATGTTGAAAAAACCATAAGACTGAATAGATTTAGGGGAGATCTTTGTAACAAGTTCAGAAGGGATTGTGGATATGACATCAAAGACCAACCAGGAGCTTGCATACTTCCAAGCAATCTTTTTTTGATCGTCAACAACCAGATATGTTGCCTTATCCAGGTAAGCCACAAAGAAAGTAAGAACAATATCCACAGCAAAGAAACCATTGACAACATTATCAATAATGGCGAGCGGTCCCTCTGGCTTTCTGAGGAAACCAAATTCGAACGGCGACACCCAAGCAGTATAGATGACCAGAAGAACAAGAAATGTCTCCCATACCCTACAAGAACCAATTTAGTCTTGGCTAATTTTAGCAACAAAAATAGATCTTTTCTCAATGAAACTTCTAAAATTGTGCACAGTAACCTGGTAGTTATGCATCAAACTAGTAAAACTGACTCAGCTTGTAAGAGAGTTCCTAGAAATATTATCCAAATGATCAAATAAAGATTTCAAACGGCTTCTGTTCTGTATCTATAATTGTTGAAAATTGTAAAGCATGGGATGTCTTTAGTTCAGTGATTTCCTTTTCCATCTAATACGTCAAAACTCAACAAATGAAAACGTGGATTGTTTTCCATACAAGTCAAATAGGATGTTTCCAGGCCTCCAATTCGGAATTGCTATTTTCTGACTGAAAGAAATTTGTTTTTAAAGAAAAAAAAAAAAAACAGTGAATCTCATAACAAACGACTAATATGTCACTTTCAGTTTAGAATACTAATCCAGACTGAGTCCAAAACTCATGGGAAGAAAAACCAAGCAATTCGAAAACAGAAAAGCTATATTCGTACATAGAATCAGCCCATATTGTTTCAAATAGAAAAAACGATACTTTTTGCCCCCAGAATTCTAGCAGTGAAATGCTTATAACACCAACTACTTTATCAGAATCACTCAAACACAAACCAACAGCCACTTTATCAGAAAGTATAAAAGCAAACATACTTTAATGAAATAAAATAAAAAACTGAAGAAAAAAAAAGGCAAACAAAACAGATTAATCCTTTTAATCACTGAAAAGGCATCACAAGATTCAAGAACGTCCTTTCTAAATTCTCAAAAGATAGAGTAAGAGAAGAAACAAGAAAGCAGAGAAAATAGCAACAAGTAACAAAAAACTGCAGACACTAAAATGAAAGATTCAGTTGTGTTTAAGACAATGCAAAAATCCCAGAAAGAATTTACCAGAATCAACCTCAGAACAAGAACTTCAAAATGGAAAATAGGAAAAATGAAAACAGAACACAGTTGCAATGAACGGTTCGAGTTAAACACTAAGCATAAAACTTTCACTGCCGTTCTTTTTCAAACACATACCCAGAATAAGAGGTAACATTAAAATAAGAAAGAAAACAGTCAAGTCAATACAACAACTGCAGAATACGGTGTAAAACGATTAACGTAGAGAAGGTATTTGATTTAAATATTAACAGAAAACACAGCCAACCCAGAAACCAAAAGGGTCTAAATATAACCTGTAGCGGCGGTCATACGGCGACACAATAAACCTGCCGAGTTTGACTCGTCGATTACTAGACCTTGCACCAAGCGAAGGCAATATCCCAGTAGACAGACTGTAGTGGCTACCATCCCTCGACAACTGCTCAATTTGTTCTTCCCCACACATTCTAACACCAAACACCCCTCTACTTTTTGTACCCTCCATTGTTAATTAAAGTCGTCACTAAAAGTGGGCTTAAGATTGATTGCTTGCTCTGTGTTTCGAAGCTGTCAATGGTCAGCACTTGGGTTTATGATCTCATTCTCATATCGTGCGCTATAAATATGGCTCTCGGTCTTCTTCAACAATTAAAGGCTCCTTTCTTTGTAATATTTTATAAAATGGGCGCTCAAGTCCTTTGCATTGAAGAAAAAATGGCTTTTACCCTTGTGCCCCTACTCGCTATATTACAAAATACATAATTGCTGCGCCGTCGTGGCTGCCGATTAGATCACCACGAACAATCGTTCACGCATACATATGACGATTCTCAATTGCATATGTATACGCGCGTCGTGAATTTAGACCTTTTGCTGAGTATTATAAATTTTGAGAACCTTGAAAGTAAAAGAATAGTGAATTTCAAATGAATGAATGACATCTTAATTTGTTATATATAGTTATTATTGAAACAAAAAAATCAACCGCGAGGAATGAACTCCAGCTTGTTCTTATAGTTAATTGGAAGCTAAAATTGAACGGACCAAATAGAATTAGTTAATTCCAAATAGAAGAAGGTACCTAATAATTTTGATGAGAATGGATGTACTATATATAGTTTGTAACCGAAGCTACCTAAGATTAAGTTGAAAAAGCCTTTTTTTTTCTTTTGTTACAGATTAAGTTATAAAGTTGGTATAACATAATTAGAAGTCTATTCAATTTAGGAGATAGATGCACCCCGTTTCAGCAGCACGTTGGCTCTCACCATGTGTATATATTATATACCACTGTTTTCTGTCATGTGTTTTTCACGTGGAAGAAAAAAGAATGAAAGCCCTTTGAAATTAATTTTATGAGTGCTTAGGAATAATATGTATGGAAGAATTTTCTTTTAGGTTAATTTGGCAAGTAGTATAAAAAAGTATCTTCTCTGATTGGGGAGACAAAGATTCAAACTTACAATTTAGTGTAGCAAATTCATGCCACTTTATAATAATGTTATTCCCATAATGTTGCCTAAGATTCCTTGCAATTCAAGAAAAACAATAACGGAAAATATAATAGGAAATATTACAATAAATATTAATTAGGTAAAAAAAATCACAATTAATGGAAAATCACAATAATTTTGCGAATAATCTTTTAGATAACTTTTGGCTTGGGTTTTCATTTGGCCTTCGTTGAGTTATTGTCAATCTTGAATAGCCCTCTATGCTCTTGCATTATTGCCTATGTATTCTAATGAATATTAAATAACTTGAAGATCTATTTTAATGAAATAATTGGATAGGTGGATTTGTTTTCTTTATTTTGGGGTTTGATTTAGGTCAACTTTGTCGAAAATATATAACATATATTAAACAGAATGTCAACTTGCTATGTTAATTTAAATAAATAAATAGAATTTGTGATATACACAGAGTCACAGAGTCACAGTACAGTAGTACACTTTTATTTATATGTATAGAATATTCCGTGCAAAAATGGTAAATTGGAAAGAACGTCACATCACCCAAATCCAAAGGAAATATTGTTTTCCTTATTTGCCCCTAGCTCCGTATCTGTAGAATTAATGTCTAAATGCTCGCAAGCATTACCATTTATGGAACATGGCTATGAATGCGAGTAGAGTCAACGCACGTATCAGAGTAGTTGACTTTTGATATTCGATTAATCAGACCCATACGTACTCAATACCCAGAGAAGTGAAGACCTGATCGATTAGATTTGGTTTGGGTTTGCTTCGAATTAATTTATGCCCATGATAGGAAGTGAAGTTGGCAATTAATTCATGCATATAATTGAAGTTTAGGGTTTAAAATTAAGATCTATTGATTTATTTCAGTTGGTCATTCATTCCTTTTTCATTTTTTTAATAAATAAAAATAAAAGGGGATTTAGCTATTTAATATATCAATCGATAAATGTTAGTATCATCAATTTAAGTACGTTGACTTTTTAAGTAATGCATACTAATGTGGAATATTGTTGATTAATTTGATTCATGAAAGATGACAATTATGAGTACGTTGCAATATGGTTGGCTACATCAATTAATTAATTGAAAATAATGGATATTGTTTTAAAACCTGTGTTGGTCAGAAGGGATGGATCATATTGTTTGCGATATATTAATTAATTAATTTAGCTAGCTATGTATAGCCAGCAACGTATATGAGCCCTAGCTATATGTGTATACAATCATTGGTACTATATGTGTAAATTATATAAATAGCAGCTTCGCTAACTCCGATACCGGCCAACAACTACAAGCCAATTGCTGATAAGAAACTTGTTGTTGATAAGCTTTCTGCTTTCTATATCATAATGCAACTGATTAATGTGAAATGAAATAAAATCTTTTATTCTGTGTGAAGGAATTTAATAACATAATTAAAGATGATCGATCGAGTTCAAACTTGAAAAGCTAGCATTGGCTTCAGTTCCTGTACGTGTTGCTAGTGACTAGTGAGGTTTGACTATTTCTTAACATTATTTAAACTAATTAAGTTTCAATTTTGTTCCTATCCAACGAAAGCATATTTCCAGTTTAAGAAAAAAGAAAAGAAAAGAAACACAGTGTAAAGTAAAAAAGTAGATGTGAAACTAAAAAGAAAAGGGGGTGGGAATGGAAGAATTAATAAAGGTAGTATATTCTGGTTCCTCCATGAAGTTTTTGATGATTACTAAAAATAATGACTTCCTACGTACCAATGGTTGACTAGAAATAGAAAAGCACAAAGAAAGTGGTGGATTGCCATATTTAATTTGTTCAAAAAGAGCAGTTAAGTTAAGACTTTAGCCCGACCATTTTGAATGGAATCTGTGGGTTCGTTGAGTAAAAGAAACCTAGCTAGTAGTTAGTCGCTAGCATGTCATGTATAAGTTAACCCACCAACCAAAAATATGACAGCTAAATTACCAATATCATGAATCACTGATATAATCATGTAGGATATCCTTCTAATTACAATATATTACTTATGTATTCTAACTCTTATGAAATTTTTTCTTTTTCTTTTTTTTGGTCGGAAAGGGACTTATGAAATTAGAAGGGTGTGTTGGGCTAGAAAATTGGGTACGTTTCAAATTTTCCAAAAATGTTTTATACCATACATCATCCATGACAACACATGATTCAATGCTGTGTGTTTGTAGGTAGAGGCAGAGCAGGAACCAAAATTTAATAAGGGTAGGTAGAGTCAGAAGAGGAACCAAAATTGAATAAGGGTTTTTTCATCTTTTCAGAATTATTCTCTTAATTTCAAAATAGGGCAAAGGAGTTGAAAGAAACAAGCTGTTGGTCCCAATTTGATTTGGTGTGTCCAGATGTTGAAAATATATTTGGAAGTTAAAAAAGTATCTGATGCATATTCTTGGCATGGCAAGTAGCTAGGCACACGGGTTTTTCTGGATCAGGCTTTTTCTGGAGTACTACTATTACCATATACACTGCTTGCTTTGTAGTTGTGATCGATGAATCTGTGACCATAGGGATTAGAGTGCATGCATTTTCTATCTAATTCTAATTAATGGACTTATAATGATAGATATTTGACCAGACAAAGCTCATTTTTGTTTTATATAATATACGTAGTAGTTATTACCTAGTGAACTACTGGGGTTTCATTTAACCAATGTATTTTCGAAAAGTGTAATTGCAAACCAACCTCATTTGAACACGTACGTCTTAGTGTGTTACCCACTTCCCCCTTAACAACATAATGAAAAGAAGATCAAGATTCTGTTTTTTCATCATTTATTGCAGAAAGAGTTTCTTCCTTTTATGATTACATTATATATATAATTAATATTGTTTTTTCATCATTTATTGCAGAAAGAGTTTCTTGTTAGGATCGATTAGATGGAATGGGAAAAACACAAACTCAAACCAATAAAGAAATTGGCAAGAGAAAAAGTAAATAAGGACACCAAGGATTTAATGTGGTTCGGCAGTGTGCCTACGTCCACGGGCAGCAATATCAAAATAACTCCACTATATCAAATAATGGGTACAGCGGAAAGATCTTACCAAGTCTAAGAACAAGACTTGATGAACACCTAGAGAGTACAAGAGGAATCACCACTTCTTCAAGCTATGAACACCTTGAAGGAAACACCAAAAGAAATACTTCACTTCTCTCACACTCTCTCTTTCTCTATACTCTCACTCCTCACTTTGAGTGGTAGTCGGAATGCAATTAGCTTGATTGCTTCAATTGCTTGATTTTAAATGCCAAGCTTCATCTCCTTTTATAGCTATGGATGGATCCTTCTAGCAACTTGGACAATTGATTAGTCTCTAGANTTTATAGCTATGGATGGATCCTTCTAGCAACTTGGAGAATTGATTAGTCTCTAGATATTTCCACAAATTTCTAGCTACTAGGAGAATTGATTAGTCTCTAGATATTTCCACAAATTTCTAGCTTGCACCAATATTCAACATTTGGCTGCCATCAAGAATTCTCTAGAACCAAGCCATCCATCATGAATTAGAGATCATTCTAGATCTTCAATTAAGTCACATGGATTAGATCCTTCTAGAAATCTCCCGTATGGACTGGACTTATCCCAACATTTTTTCCTTTTATGATTACATTATATATATAATTAATATCACCTTAAAGCACAAATAAAATTTCAACTATATGTACACATGTATAAATGTTGTAAGGCTCACTGATATTCACCGTATTGATATATTGTGCAGGGCACGTTCTGCTATGTATGTTTAACAGCAGTTAGTTTTTGATTACCATATATATATGGGAGAAGAATGCGAAGCTAGCTTTTGTTTAATTTGGTAATATTCTTCCTATTGGTACTAGCTAGAATCAAATCAATCATGGTGCAGCTACTACTATATATTAATTGCAGCTGCCCCATTTGAGCCTAGCTTCTTAGGCTTTGACAGAGTCAAACTAGAAGATCATTCACATTTTTGGTTAATACTCGATATATGGATGTCTAGCTTGTAGTATGTATATATAGCAGTACGTATTAAATGGGTATGACATTAATTATATGTATGAATTGAAAGATATTTTGTAGGAGACTAGCTAGCTAGGAATTAGGAAGCAACAGAAGCTTGTAGATTCTCATGACTTTGAATTATGAGACGCGGCCGACCATGTGAAATGCATTGCGTAGATTTAGGCATTATAGAGATTAAAGTTGAGCGGGTCCATAATTTAGGCCTCAGAAAACTGCAAAGTATGATGCACTGACATCGATCCATTAGTAATAGTAATACTAATATATGATGGGACAAAAGCCATGAGAATTGTTAGTTCTCTACTGATCTGGTCCCTTCTTTTTTTTCTCTCTTTTCAGCTCGTGATGATCCTTTGTTCTTTCGAGTCAGGAGGTTAGGTTACACAAGTCTTTCAGTGGGTGCAAAAGTGTGCTGAAGTGTAAAGCTCTTTTATGCAGAACCCTTAAAAACAAAGTCTCCAAACATCATATTCATGCATTTAACATACATAAGTCAAATATCAACATAAGATATTTTTTATGCTGCTAGACTCCGAACTAGACCACACATACGAAGATTAGAAGTCCAGAAGAGAGAACATTACCCACAAATTGAGTGTTTCTATTATCCATGAAGTTGATTATATATATGTATATTAATTAAAAAGAAAAAAACTTTAGTTAGATAGTATGTAACTATCAGATTATATATAGTTATAGACGCATACATGCATGACAACAAAAATGGGTGATTGATTGAGAGAAAGTACTGGTCGGCAGGTAATGGCCTAGAAAATTTCGAAGATTCTGCTAAGGCAACCCAGTCAGCCCATGCATAGATGCCATTGGAGAAATGACCCATAAAAAATGTGTAAAACTTGCTCTACAATGAAAACAACTACCTAGGTCTTAGGGGGACCATTGGGACCCATCCTAAATCTCAATGATTGAATGTTCCAGTTCTTGACTCCCACCACCTTCAATGGATCAAAATCATAAAGATGGGAGATTCATTATTGGGTTCAAAAAGAAAGAAAATGGGCCAAACAAATTGACAAAGGCTAGGTAAATTTGTCTTCCAACTAGGGAGTCCTGAGTCCTGCATATAGGGGTTTGAACTTTCAATTATGTCTTAAATTTATCATGTGGGTTTGTGGTCTCAAAGTTTAAAGTTTTGAGTGGACCACCAACCAAATGCATGTTCACAATTGGTGGTCCACTTTCAATCCTTGCAACTCCAAACTTTGCATGGCATGTGGGATTGCTTCATTGGCATTCCATGCAACCAACAAAGTAAGCAACTGACCATCATAAGTAGTGGGATACCATTGCTTCAAACTTTTTTGTGACTTATGCGATAGCTTCACATGGAATTAATGAATGTACAATCGATAATTAATTGGATACTTCATCTCTTGGTTTTTGCGTGGAGATGATCGAATTAGAACAAAGAAACCTGACCAATCACATTATGGTTAATCATCGATCGATCGGTCGAAGTCAGAAGACTCCTCATAACTGATGAAGCCAGCATCAGCATACTCTTTTTATGTTTAGGTACAATACAAACCAGACATTTGGCTGTCCTCAAGAATTTGTGATAGTAATACTGCAAGATTCGGTGTAGGTAGGTTGAAATAGTGATAACCCCAACTCTCCTTGTCTAAGTTAGGCAGTTGTTGAAATAGTGATAAAGCCCAAATACTTGAAAACTAGTCTGATTGGGTGGACTGGCTAGGCGGGCTTGGTCTTGGGGTTGGGCCATCGTTTCAACCATGTTGCAAGATGAAGCATGCAAGACCCACTTAGCAAAGGACGTGGTCAATTTGAATTATTGACAGTGAGTGAAAGTGAGATGACCCTAATTTGTATGCATATATATGGCAGATTTTATAGCTCAACGTACCGTAATTCACAGCCGGCAGAACCTGAAACCATTTGAATTGTACCCAAAAAACACGTGCTCGTCTTGTCTTCTGCGGAAAACGGAAACCCCAAGGGCTTATATTCGTCCACGGTAACGGACATTTTGTGCAAAGTGACAAACACTTAAAATACGGCATTTGGAATCTTAATTCATTTAATGCTATTGCTATTGCGACCTGTATACCAATTTTGAATCACATTTTGGCCTCTTACTATTTTGGAAAAGTACATCTCGTCAGGCCCACCACGGCCCACTAGTGCTAAGACCAAATTCAAGCCTCTTTCTCGGTTGGTTTCATGATATGGACAACTTACTCTCAACATGAAATTCTTCATGGATCATCAACTTTTAACCGCAAATGCCACTAAATGCATATGATAAATTTAGATGATGATATCCTCTAAAAATAACACGTGCGATCTAGATAGACCTAAATGATGTACACGAATGAAAATTTCTTTTATAACTTTGATTAAATAAATACAAAAAAATAATAATTTGAGTAAAATTACATAGATAAATAATTTTTTATTTGACTAATTTTTTTACAAGAATAATTTTTAAATAAAGACTTACTAAATAAACAATTCAAATTTTTAAAATATTGTATAAAGTGAGACCCATCAAAATCTTACAAATAAAATTATTTATAAAATTTAACATCATTCAAGATGCAAGGTGCAGTAAAATAGAAAATTGGGTAGGCTAGGACTGTTAGGTGGGCCATAATCTTTGGAGCCCTTTTTTCTTTTTCTTTTTTGTCAGCATTATCTTTGGAGCTAGGGGGCTTTCAAATTGTGCAAAGACAAGGCTTGAAAATTTCTTTTATAACTTTGATTAAATAAATATAAAAAATAATTTGAGTAAAATTAAATAAATAAATAATTTTTTATTTGACTAATTTTTTTACAAGAATAATTTTTAAAAATCTTACAAATAAAATTATTTATAAAATCTAACATCATTCAAGATGCAAGGTGCAGTAAAATAGAAAATTGGGTAGGCTAGGACTGCTAGGTGGGCCATAATCTTTGGAGCCTTTTTTTCTTTTTCTTTTTTGTCAGCATTATCTTTGAAGCTAGGGGGCTTTCAAATTGTGCAAAGACAAGGCTATTTCGTCAATTCCTCTTGCACAACGCTATCATAAAGACAGAACCTTAAAACAGCATCAAAGAGACCGGAATAGCCGGTAAAACGTAAAAGTCAATAAAAAGCTCACGTGGGACCCACCCACACCTCCACCGGATCTTTAAACAGTAACCGGACACGCGCCCGGTCTTATCCGTTTCCCCACTTACCCCGTTATAAAATTAGCAACCAAACCAGGAAAAAGTTGCAAACTGTTAAACCCAAACCCATCGTCTTTCTTCAATCGTCACTCTCTCTCTCTCTCTCTCTATAGAAAGCTCACAACTTTCTCTCTCTGAAAATGTCCACCAATCTAGTCCACTTCCGTCCGACCTTAATCGGACCACCATGCGCCACCGGAAGCCGAAAGCCCGACCCGGCTCGCCGACAAGGCCCGGCCTCCAAATGGTGGACCCCACTGTTCGGGTGGTCCTCTGAACCCGACTACATTGGCTCCTCCGACGCGAAGACGGAGTCTAGAGACAACAAAGCCGAGAGCGGACCGGACTCGGGTCCCGACTCGAAACCCTGTCGTTCTCGGTTTGCGCCCGGTTGCTTCACGGAGGAGAAGGCGAGGCAACTGCGGATGAAAACCATGGAAACGGAGACGTTTCACGACGCCATGTACCACTCGTCGATCGCGTCCAGGCTGGCCTCCGATTTCAAAAACCGCTCCGATCTATGAGTTAGGGATGATTGCGTTGGAACCTCCGAAGCCGAAGCCCCAAATCATCTATTTTATTTTTTTTTCCATAAAGTAGAATTAGGGGTTGAAAGTGTGGAAGATGGTTGCTTCGTGATGTAATTAGAGGATGGTTTGTAGTTAATTTGCGTGAATTACACGATTAAGCATGTAATTATTGATGATCGATGTGTGCATATACATGTTTATGATTCTCCGAAGCCGAAGCCCCAAATCATCTATTTTTTTTTTTTTCCATAAAGTAGAATTAGGGGTTGAAAGTGTGGAAGATGGTTGCTTCATGATGTAATTAAAGGATGGTTTGTAGTTAATTTGCGTGAATTACACGATTAAGCATGTAATTGTTGATGATCGATGTGTGCATATACATGTTTATGATGTTTAGCGTTTGAGTTTCGATTAAGTTTAGCTTTTTATGAATTGGGTTTCAAATTTGGCTTGATTGTTCGAGTTTGTTATTTTTTATGTTTATGAAGATGGCGATGGCCGGGGCCTAATTAGTAATTACAATAAATTTGCTTCGTTTGGGTGTAAAATCAAAATTAATAATTAATCAGTTATCCCTACACACGATTAGGGATTGAGACTCTCTGATCTCTCTGATCTTATCCGAAGTATGAGTTTAATTATATTTAATTAAGGTGTATGACCCACCAGAAACAGTGAATCCTACATTGCAATGCCTCGGCATGCATTTTTTTTGAAGGTCAAGTTGGGGACAGTATATTTGGATCTTGATTAGATGCTGCAATTAGAAAAGAACAATACTTGGGTCACCCTATGAGAGTACCTTAAGGTCATCTCACTCTCTAAAATCACAACTTCGGTAATGTTGACATATGATCGGAACCGTTTACTTTTTAGATCACATATTATAAATCATCTCTGTAAAAAATCAAATTAATTGAAAATCGTTTGATTATATAACTGTTATCGATTATATAAAAAAATTAATGGTTTCTGATTAAAGAGTGATTTTTTGACCAAACCGTTGATTTTTTCTATTTAATTAACAATAATTATATAACCAAACGATTTTCGATTAAGTTAATTTTTTACAGAAATAATCTATAATATATGTTCTAAAAAGTGAACGATTTCGATCATGCGCCAACATTGCCAAAGTTGTGATTTTAAAAGGTAAAGTGACCTAAGGATACCCCCAAGGAGTGACCCAAATATTGTTCATTAGAAAATATCCAAACTGGGAATATGCCTATGTGAATCAACCTTGCGTCCCACACGGACTTGATTCATAGCTCATCAAATTCAGAGCTCAAGACACATGAATTATATAATTGGGGGCTGAATATTACTTTTTTTGAAATTTGGAAATTGGAAGTACAGATCTACCAACTCCACTGAAACAATGTGTGCAGGTGAGTACTCCATGACTAGCAGAGGGTTTCAACACAATAACAAAAGTCCCCTCCTCTACCTTGCATCCACAACTTACCACATACTCATAGCTTACAATCAACAAAACCAGTTTGCTCGTTTTGTATTTATTTCACTTGAAATTATAATCGGAAAACAGTTTGTAGTTTATCACCTCATAATAAATGGATGTAATCTTAAACTATCCTAAGACAATATCAGAATCGTCTTAAGCTATTCTTGGTGCCATTGGAATGTTGAGCTGCAAAGAACCCGCAAAACAATTTGAGTTGTTGAATTAATGTACGCTATTGCATATCTCAAACCATGCTCCGCAAATCTACTTGCTCTCAATGTCATACAAATCAGTTCTGAGTGTCTGTTAAGGATAAACAAAAGAACACGTAGAAGACGATGAAGATTGGTGGTTTTTTTGGGGGGGGAGGGGGGGCGGGGTGAAGGGGGAAATACTAAAAGTAAGAGCAATTTACATGACCAAAATTACTCATCCAAGAACATTGCAACAGCTACCTTTGTTGCTGGCCAAGTTAAACACAAAAGAGGAATACAAATTAAAATCGGACATGGTTCCTTTTATTCAAATTAGTTTTTACTCTTATTTTTCAGTAGTGTGATGCCAAATCCAAAGTAAAGAAACAATCTGGTAAAAATCCTTCTAAATAGAAACTCTACCACCACACCAATAGACCAAATATAGCAGACAAACTGTAAGACTTTCACATCTAGCTATGTTCTATATGACAATTGGCAGTTGCTTCAAACACTATGAAATTGGATCCACTTTATGAGATCTAACTTCTAGCCGCGAAATGAATAATTTCGTCATGCTAACTTGCTAAGCGGCTATATTGGAAATGACGAGCACATCCTAAGTTCAGCACCTAGCACCTTTGTTCTCAAAAAAAAGAACAGAAAACCCACAGAAGGAACCACAACAGGATACAGTTAAGAAACTTTGACTTACAAGCACAAAAGACAGAATGAATCACTCTATTATGTATGTTAACTGAGATTGAATGGAAGGTAATCTATTTCAACAACTGATATCTCCATTCATTATCACACCAATAATAAAAATTCTAGCTTGCTATTCAAACAAATACTCTAAAATCAATTCCCTTAACCAGCTCCTTTCACCTCTGGTATACCACCAGAACATACCCAGCAAATACATAACATTGGTTTTGAAAAGAGAAGGGCAGATGAAGACATTTAAATGGTTTTATAAAAAGAGTTCGTCCATGTAAGAAGGGTGATTCATTAACCCCTTCTGCTCAGTCATTATAATATACTTTATACCCTCATTTATAGACACTCTTAAAGATCTGAAAATGTGCTATTGCGCCTTTCCCCACCTTATTCGACACACACATCCAGTAACATTTCATATTCTATAGCCACTCATTACAAACGCAAATTTTAACGTTCTAAAACTATGACAGAAACCTCAAGGAAGCAAATACTAAAATCTATAAACACCAGTTCTAATTCCTAAGCAAGGTACTAATCATTTCCAACTATTAACTTGATATATTATTTCATCACAAGTTATATGCAACGATCAAAACTTGTCATTCTTTTGGCAATAGTAAATTTTCAGCAGCATAGCAACAACCTATCTGTTCATTATATAACCTATTAATCATAAAAAGAAAACAAAAGGATACACCAAATAAAAGCCATGAGCAAATGCTCCAACCAACACAGCAGTAAACAAACGGTCCCGTACAACTGGATTCTTCCGCAGCGTGAGTCGAACTGAAAAGCAAATACCCACAAAGAAAAATTGTTGTTGGGACAAGACCCAGATGGGAAATTTCGATAAAATCAATAAATACGAAATTAAATTTAAAAAATTTAGAAAATTGTAGACTTACTGAGTGGAAGAGCAGGTGCATATATAAGAGGGACCAAGAACTTAATTTGGGATCCCTTGTTTCTCTTCCTTATAGTAGCTTCCCTTTCAATATATTCATGCATACAATTCGTAATCAATATTAATAAGGCAAATAAATTTCTGAAATTGAAAAGGAAAAACACGCACACAAAGAATACATTATATAAGCGTGTGCTTTTTGTGGGTTTTGCGGACTTACTGATTAGAGGGATCGGACGACGGGGGCCAGGAGGCCATGGCGAAGGTTAAGGGCTTTAGATCTGGAGAGGTGTTGCGCAATTACTTCTGTACAAAATCAGAGCAGCGGTGCCGGTGTGATATGGTCTAAAGTTTCTGCGGCTCCATTCTTTGTTTAAACAAAAAATTTGAGAACTGGTTTGTGATTATATATATTTGATTCCAATAATTTATTAGAAATTTCTTCCGTATCCCTATTTTTATCATATTTCTTAAGGTTTGTAAGAGTTTATTAGTGTACGATTTGAATATAATCTTATACTTTTATGGAGTTTAGAATTATAATTTAGGATTAATTATTTTTTATGTAGGATCATTGCTTAGTTTATGGTTTAAAAATGCAACTTAGAGATATAATATTGTCACTAAGTAAGTGCAAGTGTGACATGCATATGCAATTACAATAAGTTGATCATAGTATAATAAAAGATACATATTACAAGAACGAAAGATTATTATATGAAATGTAATCAAACAGAGCCTTAAAGGTAAGATGGCAACGAGGCGGGGAAAGGGTGGGCCTTGTTTGCCATTCCTACCCTTGGCTCGTCGAGTAAATATTTGAAATATTTTTTCTTTATAAAAATAGCATAAATACATAATATTTCATATGAAAATACATCATATTTTAAATTTAAAACTTACAATAGAAAATTTAATATAAAAGCATATATTACACTATATTTAGTCATATTTTAAAAGTTAAATAAAAAAAATGAAAGGAATACTTTCTTAAGTCACGGTGAACTTACCATCCTTACTTAGGGACTGAATTAGTTACCCAAAATTTATTGGGTCACTCTTTTTTTTTTTTAATAAAGAAATTAATTTCAATTGTACTCCTCCATATGCTCCATATATGATATAACAGAATTTTAAACTTTTAACTATACACACCTAGCTTTTCAAAATAGGAAAGAGTGCGTAGGAAGGAACAACGGAATGGTCAAAATTCAAACGGTTCTAGAACATACAGGACACAATGAAAGTAATCAGATCCAACGGCAGATATTGTAGCGTTAGTTTAAAGCCACGCACAGAGCCTTATAATAAGTCCCTGCCTCCCACCTACCTCTAAACCCCATCGCCGTTTTTCTTTCCCGCTGTCTCTCTGTTTAGCTGCTCTGTTGCTTCGTCTCTCAGCTCTCGCTACTCCAAAACCCAATGGTAACTCTCTCCCTAATCTCTATCTTCACATTTAGGCTTAGGGTTTTAGCTGGCGATCGATCTCTTTGTTTGCTTCTAATTTCAGTTGAGTTTTATTAATACTTGATCGTTCTTGCCATGCCTTTCAAATTTGTTCTGTAGGCTTTGCCAAACCAGCAGACTGTTGATTACCCGAGCTTTAAGCTCGTCATCGTCGGCGATGGAGGCACTGGTAGATTTTCCGATTCCCCTGTTTCGTTTTGATCTTTTAAACAGCTGTCTTTATTTTACTGTCTCGGCACAAGTATTGCATTCTTAGAATTAGGGTTTGATAGGAATTTCATTCTCTCTGATAAATAGTTTGCTTTTTCCTGATAAGTACATTATATTGGGTTTGTAATCGATTTTGCTAACAATATTTAGCTTAAGAAAGGAAAGACCACAAAGATTTTATTTTGATCTGAGCTCTGCCTGCGATACTATATCTAAAGATTTTCCTTCCAACGAAATTATTTTCTTTCTGTATGAGCTTCTTTCCTTACAAATCTAATGTTTTTCTTTAAGTTTTTTTTTGCCCCGAAACAAATGTGGGCTAAGGTTTATGCATTTTTGTCCTGATATATTTGTTATCTGTGAACTTGGGTTGAATGGTGTTCAATTGTGCAGGAAAAACTACTTTCGTGAAGAGGCATCTCACCGGGGAGTTTGAGAAGAAATATGAACGTAAGAGTATTCATTGACACTTGAGTATTTGTGTTAGATTCTCTTGATGGGGTTGACATTTTGTTTAAATATTCATTTTGAATTTTTTTTTCTTTGCAAACAGCAACCATTGGTGTGGAGGTTCATCCTTTGGACTTCCACACAAATTGTGGAAAGTTACGCTTTTACTGCTGGGATACTGCTGGTCAAGAGAAGTTTGGTGGTCTTCGAGATGGTTACTAGTATGTGAAGATTTAAACTGATATTTACACTGGATTAATTGTATTTGGTGTTGTTTGAGAAAATGTAGTGAATGTGGGAGAAAATTAATTACGGAAGATTGAGACAAAAATTTTATTACCTATCTTTTCATTTCCTAATTTGTGATATTAATATGGTATAAACGATGGACACATGTTATTATCTAAATATTGACAAATTACAAGTACCAGTACGAAAGCTTTTATGCGTCTATCACTGTTTAGGTTAGGATTTTTCTAATTGTAAATAAAACCTTCTTTTCTTTTAGTGGGAAGTATAAATCTTGTTCTAGTGTCTTTATGATTAGTTGCGACCCTTTCAAATGGTTTTTCCCCAAACTTTTCCGGGGTTCATTAACAAAGTCGATTCCATTTCATTGTTCTGTATAGTTGAAGGTCTCACCTGGAGTTTTCTGTTGAATTGTGCAGTATTCATGGACAATGTGCAATCATCATGTTTGACGTTACAGCTAGGTTAACATACAAGAATGTTCCTACATGGCACCGTGACCTCTGCCGGTTAGTTAACCAGATTTCATGTCTATTTTCCCTTTTCTTGTTTTATTTTTCAAACTACTGATGGCTTGGTGCTTTTGCTCCGTAAATTGCAATTTTAGGGTTTGTGAGAATATACCCATTGTTCTCTGCGGAAACAAGGTTGATGTGAAGAACAGGCAGGTTAAAGCCAAGCAGGTTACCTTCCATAGGAAGAAGAATCTCCAATACTATGAGATATCTGCAAAGAGCAACTACAATTTTGAGAAACCCTTCCTCTACCTTGCGAGGAAGCTTGCAGGGTAATTAGATGATACATAATCATTTTTATTTTTTTTAGTATATGAGTTTTAATAATAATACTTACGATAAATGTTGCTTTTGTTGTTTTAGTGACTCTAATCTTCATTTCGTCGAGTCTCCTGCCCTTGCTCCTCCAGAAGTACACATTGACTTGGCCGCCCAACAAAAGTAAGAACTTTGTCTACTTTGGTGTTAAATCTTTGAAATATTTGTCCTCCATCAGTAAAGCCTTCAGAATTATTTTCGCTTCTAGCTATTCAGCTCTGATAAGAGATGAATTTTATCTCACTGTGGTGTTTGTTAATTCTTGCAGGCATGAAGCCGAGCTTGCAGCCGCAGCCAATCAGCCTCTTCCTGATGACGATGACGAACCATTTGAGTAGAGTGCTTGATACTCTGCTAGAGAGGCTTTCATTCAACCCTTTGTTTCTTCTCATGTTTCCTTTGCTATCGTTATGAATTATTATCCTACTGGAAATTTCAACAGTATATGGCAGGATTTGATTAGTGAGATTTATTTCAGCTGAGCTATTGTTTGTCATATGGGTGATCTCAACCAATTTCGCTTTAAATTTGTCCATGGCTACTAGTTTCTTCTTGTTTTTGGGCCTTCATGCCTCGCTGAATCCGATGGTCTTAAATGACTAACGGATTGGGCCTATGGACTGGACTATGAGGTCCCATTTTGGTGAAATTGGGTATGCACTGTTGGGCCATAATGGCTTTTAAATAACAGGATGCAGCAACTGCGCAACGGATTTGGGCTGCTTAAGAAAGGGCTGGACTTACTCTAGTCCACTCCCCACAGTAGAACAGAAGAGAAGGTCCTGTATCATTATCATAAATGCAACATCACAACATATAAGACAATAACAGTAATTAAAAGTTGAGAGTTCACCTACAACTAGCAGGTGGTGCTGAATGTTTAATCACCGACCCAATGAAGTAGGATTTCTCAGCCAACGGTTTTGATAATTGATGTTGATTTTCAATACATTTGTTTCAATAACAAGCGCATATGGTACTTTCTGGTCTGTCTTGATTAGATAGAGTTAGGAGGAGATTTATGTGTGTGTTCCAGATTTCCAATGATGTCCTGTGTCTGATATTGAATGATGTATAGCAGCAGCTAACTGTAATAGACGAAATATAAGCCTCAAATACTATTAAGTTGTCTCATCGACACACGTGAAGTCCACATGGCATCAGATGCACACACATTGCCTTTGGCTGGCTCTAGCTATTACGACGTACACAAAACACACATGAAACACAAAACACAAAACCAAACCCACTTGCTGTGTCTGAGGAACTCAATATGGTACGCGTGCTTCAATATCCACCCAATAATAATGGCTCCCTGGTCACCTTACTGAGGCCCGATGACCCATAGGAGTAGGACTTGTCCTTATCGGTGTTGGTTCCAAGCACACTGAACAGAGAACACTAGAACAGTGTTCTCTCTCAACCAACCCCAATTGCTTCAGTGTGAGTACTATACTCTCTCTCTCTTTTCTCACTCACTAAGTCTATCACTGTTCGTTGATGGCCACTAGGCATCCACTTCATTCCAACCCGGAGAGTGGGGCATGTGCAAGCTGGTCTTAACCTCCTTGCCAGCATTGTCTATCATATGTTTTGTGGGGTTGGCCCCTTCATTCAAGGACACTGTCCAAAACTTGAGGGGCTCATATACAATATAAACCCTGTTCCTAACAAGGCTGAAGGCCCCATATTCATAGAGACTGTGAACATAGAGAGCAGAGCAGAGGTGAATAAATTTTAGCTTAAAGGCAGCAAAAGGGGTGGCTTTCACTGTCGGTAGGTGGTCGGATATTGGCTTCATTGGGGTTGGGCCACAATACAAGGATCCCAATCCCAAGCCCTTTTAATTCTCTTCTCTTATCTTTTCAAAAGTCAGCTTCTATTGCTATTATTCTGAATGGGCTCTCTTTGCAATGACTTCTCCTGTCTTGCTTCCTTTTGGTGAAATGGCTATTCTTTCCTTTTCTTTTATGACACCAGTTCCACCTGTTGGTTATGGAACAAGGTTAGGATTGCAAACACTAACTTTTAAGATTTCTATTCAAACATATTCTAACACCACCCTCCTCTTGTTTTTAGTGTCCATATATGATGTGCGTCTCAGTTCTGCTAAATTAATTGATATGCATGATGCATCTGCAATTTTACTGTACACATTATGTAACAACTCATTGGTACTTTGGTGACAGACAGCACCAAATTGTATCAGCTAGCTAGCAACTAATACAAAAAGGAAGGGCCATTTGTTATATATACACGTCCTAAATTAATCATAATGCCACTTAAGATTATGTAGTGGCAATATTGAGTACTAGTGATTGAAGATTGTGACTCATCGTTACTTTGCAGCACATCATGTGAATTCAGATATGAAATTGATGATGATATAAGTAGAGAGAAGGCAAGGTCTGATAGCTCATGGTAGGGTAAGGAGTAGCTTGAAAGGTGATGATGAAAGGAATTCAATGTAGGATGTTGTATTCCATGTAGACTTGAATTGAAACAGGACATGTTCTGCAAAGGGGGCATGTGCTTACTCATAAGGGGAGTGGTATAAATGGGAGGATAGCAAGCAACTGTCGCTGTATTTGCTATATATGCATGTATTCCTCATGCTCTGCCTATTGCAATAGCCAAACCTGAATTTAATGCTTACCAATGGATATCACTTACTACTAGCTACTTTCATTTCACCTTCCTCTTGGGCCTTAGCTTGGCTGTGAGCTGAGTTGTGAATGATCTGTATTCCCATGCTTTTATTCCTTTCCATTAATTTCTTGTCACTTGAAACTGCAAGGACTTTGGTCCTCATGCAATAAATAGCCTGAGCTAGCTGATCAAACTATTAACAATTGAACATTGTAGTGTGCACTTGTCTACTGCTGACTCATAATCAGCATTAATTAGTAATGAATAGTTCATGTTATATAAGGCTTTGATATGTACTCCTAAGATAAGGCCATGTGCCTAAAGGATTGTAACCCTTCTGGGCCTCCAGCTCAATACTAATAAAATGGGTCTCTGAGGGACCTTGAGGTGCTTCAAATTGAACCCTCCAATGAGTCAATGAATGACTCAGTGACAAGCTTAATTATAGGCTCCAAATGGTCATGCATATTGGAAGTTAAGGATTTCAAGCATTATAATGACTAATGAGATTGAAGATCATACAGGGCTTAACTGTTTGATCAAGGAATGACAAACCTTGATTAATGATTGTTAGAAAGTTCTATGCTCCAGATTGAGGCTTGTGCTAATCATCTACTCCAAGAATATGTATAATCATTTAGCCTGTCATATCTTGAAAGGACATGCCATTGCGATTGTAATGAGTATCAGTATTCTGCATTTCTGTGAGAATCCTGCAAAAAGTTGCTGAAATATATCCTTTTACTTCTTGGTTCCACTTTTCAATACATTTTGGATTTATAACAAATTCAGTGAAAGAAATTAAAATCAATGATACTATATATTCTGAGGGATGGTGAAGAGGCATTTATATATAAAGTTTGGGGCAGTGGTTTTCTTTTCTCTTGGTACAAACAACAAAAGCAGTAAAGATCAAACACTCTGCTAATAATGTCATACCTTTAGGTGTCAATGCAACTACTATCAAATTTTTAATATTTGAGGTGTCACATAATTTACTGTAAAACATTCCTCCAACATATTCCCAATTTGTACCGATGAAACTAAAATAAAAATTGCCTAGTATCATGCAGTGTACCACGTGCCTCCATCTCACACACTTTTTTATATATACTTTCCAAAGTAGAAACACAAGAATTAATCCAAACTAGATTATCTGAAATAAAAAATTAAGCAGAACTGATTAAAGAAGAGATTAATTAAGCTTGTAAGAGTACAAGTACTTAGAAGAGACATGAATGGACAAGGATGGTTTTATAGGGACAAAACATTTGACATCTTTCAAATTGGAAATGTGGCGTGGTTAGCTTACAATTGTGAATTGTTATGCATAAAAATTAGTAAATAATTTATAATCTCTGTGAGAAAATCTTGGGGAAGGTAAAAAAAAAAAAAAAGGTGGCAAAATCAAAATGGTCATCATAGATGGCAGTGAACAGTGAAGTGTATATAAATAAAATAATTTAAAGAGTTTGTAAGTGATAAAGTGAAAAAACTGACCCTTGATTCACGAGGGGATATGGCCAGTGATTTCATACATTACTGCCAGAGGTTGTTATCTTCGTACTCAAAGACAAACCTGACCTGCTGCTTTTTTCTTTCTTTTTCTTTTTTTAAATTCTGATAAAGTTAATAACTTAGAAGCATGTTATATGATTTTCCAAAATTACCCTTATCCGCTTTGTGCTCCTCCATATGAGAGAAGCATTCGTCTAAACTCATCACTTCATGTATACATATATTTCTTTTCATTACCTGTTTTAACTTTTAAGGCCTATGATTATTTCATAATTAGAGCCTGAGAAAAACTTCAAATCAATGAATTTTTGTTTGCGTCAAGACAAGAGATCCTAACACTGCATGTTGTTGGGTACCACGTGTCTATGTCTATCAATTCAATTCACAAACTACTTGCTCTAAGGTGATATTTGTTTGGAGCATTAAAAATGAACAATATTTTCCTACACCCGTTGTACTTGTATATAATGGATATCTAAACAGTTTGAACATTGATTAATATTTGTGAGTCACATACTAATACTATACAACAGATGTAACTAAATTAATAAAAAAAGAAGATTTGAACTGAAAGTCTTAAACTTTAGGGTCAATAGACTAGATTTACGAAGCATCATTATCTTCGTTGAGCTAACGTTCATGAGTGAGATAAATAGGTAGTGGTATGGAGGGTGATTTGGTAATTGGAGGAAGAAAAGAAAGGAAAGGGAGTGCTGAATCTGCCAAAGCTTTGAGTTGATGTAACGAAAGCCTTTTATATGCGGACAAAATGTAGAGAAAAGTCAATGATTGGGCGACACGTGGCAAACCATGATTTGACATGGACGGGGGATATAATAAGACAGTGCAGCTGGAGCCTGAAGGCCCTGGACCCGTCACACCGTTGATTGCGTGGACGACAACTCGTTTTATATTGGCATTGGCTTGTTTGCCCTCTCTCTGTCTCGCTCTCCCTCACACAATAATATGTGATATAATTATTACTTGACAAATCAACCAAATTCATTTATATATAATTAATTGCTTTAATTCTTTTCAATTTGAAATTAAAATACCAGAAGTAGATAGAAATTCCAGTTTCACTTCTAATAATGGAAACCAGGACTGATTTGACAGTAGAGTCCAAGATATAATATTACTCGCTACATTTTGTTATAGAAAAGATAGAAAGTAATGAATTAAGATATTACGTCATTTTCCAACAACTAAGTTTGAAAAAAGGCGGAAACTCATTAAATCTTGTAACAATGCTGATTCAAAGTGATATGAAGATGTAAATCGTGGTTCTTTCTGGTAAAAGCATGCGCATACGCATGCTCTTTAATTTGATAGTGAAACTCAACTTTTTCAAATTTCTTTCTTGATTGACCATCTAAGTGCGCATTCCTTGACCACCATGCATTATTACTCGGATGAAAAAAACAACACTTGAGGATCATCAAATCACATTCAAATTTGATTTTGGCATGAGTACCTATGGATACTCCAATTAATTAATTAATCCTAATTAATTCTCATCATCATCATGGAATTAAGTCAAATTCTTCTTTTTATGTATATAAAATTGGGTATGGAATGACATGTGGACACAATTAAATCTCACTCCAAAATGGGTGTATTAATTTAGATTTGGGGTATTGCATCTTTGAACCATATATATATACATCCTTGATTGTAGGATGAATAATTAATATCTAGCTTGCTAGGGAGCGGTGACTTATGATTAGAAGGAAATTAAAATTATGTGATGAGAATCATGAGATATGATGGGGATGAGATGAGGGGAGGGATTTGCTACCAAATCATATGTGCATATCCCTTCTTTTACTCTTGTACCTCTTGTCTTTACCAACTAAGTCGATCTTTGTATTATGCACCAATTCTAAAAGTCATTCTCCAATCTTTATCTTGTAAGATGTCAATTATTATTTTCATTGAAGTTGGGGTCCAAACTCTATCATTGAATCTCAATCTTTTGTATATCATCATCTCTATAATTCCAAGTTGCATTCACTTCCAATGGTCTATCATACACAATCACATAGTTACACGTTTTGTATATCAGATGGTACATTATGTAGATAACTACACACACACACACACACATATATATATAGTCTGTCAGAGGAGTTTTATAAATATAATTAAGTTTTCAAGCAGAGGCAGCTAGCACATAAGGGTGCAGCCTTTCTAGCTTGGTTGGATTATTTTGGTCATTTTCGAAAACTCCAGAGCTTGTTAAGTGATTGCATATTCTACTTTGTCCTTTTGTCCTTTTTTAATTTTGCAGAGAAAAATGTGTTTGTAACTTGTAAGGGAAGGGAAGGCAAAGCTAATACATATTCTGTATATATATATATTCGCCCTTTTTAAAGCTTCATTTGCATCACCCCCGATCTATTTATCTAACTAAAGCTAGACAACTGAGCAGCCCTTCAAGGACGAATTCAGATCTTCCTTGAAATCTACAATTCGATGCTCTCATACTTGATCTTTCTCACACACATGCACTCACACTGTGAGTCTGTCACACACACACACATAATAAAGCTTTACAAACTTCATGCATATGTTTAATTATCTTACTACTCTAATTAAGCTCTTTATTTAAATTGTTCATCCCCCACATATTAATAATGTTACTGCTATCTATATATTTCTCTAGCTAGAGCTGCAATGTAATACATGCATGCATCCATCGATCCAGCACATGCATCGCACGTGCCTGCTCCCTAGCTAGTTTCTACATACAATGTTCCTATAGGCTATGTGGGCGTACTTGTATATATGTTCTCTTTTGGTCGAAACAAATTATGATGAATTTACTTCTTTACTATTATTGTATATAAATATATATCTTTTCACTCTTAAATCGTTTATATATACGTCATTGACGAATTTGGTTGAATTAGTAGTTAATTGATGAGGATGAAATTAAAGTTGGAGACTTAGAGGTCAGTGTGAACTGTGAACGGTTACTTAAATTTGTCAGGGTAACTTAATTTGTTGGGTTAGGAACTTAGGCATATATGCACAATAAACATGTACATCTATGATCTAAGTGTAACGGTTGAGTTTGTTTTAAAATTGTAGGACCTATGAAGGGCACATGGCCCAACATGTCTTGGGTCTATTAGGACAAGATTAGGCGAAGGGTGCCCTTGCGTGGTACCCCAGTGTTGGGTCAACTAGAGCATATTTCCCCACCTAAAACCACAGAAAGAAACCCTAAAATAGACAGCCTTGTTTCCATGTGCACAAATTTAAGAGCAACATTCCAAACAACAACCCCCTTTGTGCCCCCCCTCCTCCTTCTCCTTCCCAAACTCCCAAATCATCTTTTTGGGAACAAAGGAAGAGGGTAGGAACCATAGCAGTCACTTGGACATTCAATATCTCTTTCCCTTTCAAGGAATTGAAGCTGGTTAATTATTTAATTAAGTATGATCAATACAATTCTTACATGTTCATTATTTAATTCCTAATTTTATTCTAGCTAGGTTGGAAAAATAAAAGGTATGCAAAATTATTAAGTTGAGGGTCATGTTGATCTGATCATCATTATTTCAATGTCAATAGATAAATTATTTGAGAGCATATGGGTTAATATTATTGAATAATTAAAATCATGGAGTTGACTCAATAATTTTTTTTCTAATTATTTGTATATAATATATTTACATATGTGGGGTTCATACAGCAATAAATGTGGTGATCGAACATCAAATATTATTGCCATATCACTATGTAGTACAACATAGGATTTATTTAAAGTGGGGAAAAATATATATATGGTTAGTGCGTATCACAAAAAAGGAATCATGGCTTTGGTGACATGAGTATGGAATTTTCAAAATGGACCACACTATGTCAAGAGCTAATTAGAGTTATATTATTGGAATTTAGCAAAAGAAGGTGATTATTGGTATTATCCACAAGGATATATAGTGGTAACTTTAAGGTATGGGTGACGATTTATTATGTATATGTAGAATTTGCCAAACACAATAAGTAGACAACAAAATCCTATTTTCTTTTTAGAGTAATAGTGAGGTTGGAAGGAATCAATTAATTAATAATCTAATCTCAATTTATTTTTTCACCATTTTTCATCACTTTACTAATTCCAATAATTCAAAGCTACATGCTACTTTATCTCATTTAATAATCTTAAATACGTTCACTAAATTTACTCACTATAACTAATTAATTTATTATTTTGTTAAAATGATGTATTAGTTGTGTATATTAATATCTTATTTGTGAAAAGTACATGATGTTTAAATACTCATGTTAATATTTTATATATTGAAATAAATATATGGTGCATTAATTAAATTTTGTATGAGAATGTGAATATAAAATGATAATCAAAACATCTTAAGGAGGGTGGAACATTCTTACATTATAGAATGTTCATCTCTATCTCTATGCCATTATTAATTTAACAAGAATTTGGTTTTTCGAAAACAAAAAGAAGTTATTTTTCCAATAAACTATACGTACATTACAAATGGCCGTGGAGAATTAGAAAAAGAAATTGATTTTGAAAATGGAGTGAGGGATATAATAATACTAATGAGGAAAGACAAGGGCAGGATTGTCCTCAAAGGAATTGAAATTGAGATTAAAAAATGCCCCCTCTCTTGCACTCGTTGACCCCCTTAGAATTCCAAAGGCGGCCCCTACGCCGTTGGCCTTGCTAACCCCCCCTCTCCCTCCTAAATTAAAACTCTCTCTCTCTCTCTCTCTCTTTCTGTAGTATTAAAAACCCAAAGACACACACTAACAAGTAACAAGCAAAGGCAAGAAAAGAAAAGACTGCTCTAGAAGTCCACACAACACAAGCAAATATCTTTGGTAGCGAGAAGAGAATATTAAGAGGTGGGTCGACCCATCGACCGATCGAATTAAGAGCATGGAGCAAGAGCTGTTGTGGTGGCTGAAGGTGGTGTGCATAAGCTTGATGGTGGTGCTTTTGTCGTTACGGATGGCGGTGGTGATGTGGTGGACACCCAGAAAAATTGAGGAGCATTTCGGAAAGCAAGGGATCAGAGGACCCCCTTACCGTTTCTTCATTGGAAATGTCAAAGAACTTGTGGGGATGATGCTTAAGGCCTCTTCTCAACCCATGCCAACTTTCTCTCACCATATTCTCCCAAGAGTCCTCCCCTTTTACCATCACTGGAACAAAATCTATGGTACCCTCTCTCTTTTTTGAATGTTGCTTATATTCACTTGTATTCATTTCATTTCTCAATGTTTTAAACAAGTTCGATCACCAACAACCTTTCAAATCTTTCAACTATTATGGGTTTTTATGATGATGGTAATCATAATTTCTGGCTTTTTCAAAGGCTTATTTTTTGGTTTTTGGGTACTTCTTCTTAAGACATTTTTCCTGAGCTTGGGATTCTTCATGTTCAAGTTCAGATTTTGTTCTTTTCTGCAGCTGTTTTTTTCCCTCCTCTCTTCTTTTCTGTAGTACTCATATTAATCTGTGAGCCCTCCGAGTGAAAAATGAAAGAAAAGAAAAATAATAATGTCATTGATAAATGCTCAACTTTTGTGGGAGTAAAGCTTTCATTCATCTACTTTTTCAGTTTTAGGTGTCCTCTTTCTTTTGTTTTTTAGGGGGCTTTAGTTTCCAAAATGAACTTGCAATGCAAATGCAAGTGTTTGGTATTTTTAATAGCCAGTTTTCAGTTGTCTTCTTCCTACTTTCTTTTGTTTTGCCTCTCTCTCTCTCTCTCCTAGGCCCTACACTATCCATCCTCACAATTATTATTTATTTATTTTTATTTAAAACATCTATTTATTAATTACTGCAGGTGCAACGTTTCTTGTGTGGTTTGGACCAACAGTTCGACTCACTGTTTCAGACCCTGATCTCATCCGTGAAATATTTACTTCAAGGTCTGAATTCTATGAGAAAAATGAGGCTCACCCACTTGTTAAACAGCTCGAAGGTGATGGCCTCCTTAGCCTCAAAGGAGAAAAATGGGCTCACCATAGAAAAATCATCACCCCCACCTTCCATATGGAGAATCTCAAAGTAATTAATTAACTCTCATTTCTTAATATTAATTGCAAGTTCATTAATTAATTATAGTAATTAATGCTTTCAGTTACTGATTCCGGGGATGGAAGCAAGCATAGTATGCATGATGGACAAATGGTCAGCCATGTCCAAGTCTGGTGAGGTGGAGATTGAAGTCTCCGAGTGCTTCCAAACCCTAACAGAAGATATAATTACTCGAACAGCATTTGGAAGCAGTTACGAAGATGGCAAAGCCATTTTCAGGCTACAAGCTCAACAAATGGTCTTTGTCGCTGACGCGTTTCAAAAGGTTTTTATTCCCGGTTACAGGTAATTAATTAAATTCTCTCTGCATGTGCATATTCATTATTTAACTTGAGATCGATTTTGTACTTGAAAACAACAAAAAACCAAAATTGTAACAATTTGTTTGACATGATAATTATATGCCTATTATTAATTTTGGTTTCAGATTTCTACCCACAAAAAGAAACATCAATTCTTGGAAATTGGGCAAGGAAATTAAAAAATCACTGATGAAGCTGATCGATCGGCGGAGGGAGAACAAGAACAATATGCATGAAAAATGTCCAAAGGATTTATTGGGGCTCATGATTCAGGCCTCAGATTCTTCTTCCCCTTCATCAAATATCACTGTCCATGACATTGTTGAGGAGTGCAAGAGCTTTTTCTTTGCGGGCAAACAGACCACATCCAATTTGCTGACGTGGACAACGGTTCTGCTAGCAATGCACCCACATTGGCAGCTGCAGGCACGTGCGGAGGTCCTGAGGGTGTGCGGATCACGTGACATACCCACCAAGGACGATGTTGTAAAGCTCAAGACGGTAAGGCTATGCTATATAAGCTTACAAGTTAGATATATCATGTACTGTATTAGGACAAAAATCCTGTCTTGTCTCCTAGCCCGTGTTTGTTTCCTAAGAAAAACCAAACTGCCACCTTTTGCTTTATGTTAAATGTTTTTGATAGAAAGTTTCGGTGGCAGTTTCGTCATTTTCCAAATGCAAAGGTTAGGCACTAAGGGTAATTTAGTCAATGCGTAACTTTTATTCTTTTTGGGATTGATATGGTGTGCAGCTGAATATGATCCTGAATGAATCCCTACGCTTGTACCCGCCTACGATCGCGACGATCCGACGGACAAGAACGGATGTAGAGCTTGGGGGATACAAGGTCCCATGTGGGACCGAGCTTTTGATTCCAATTCTGGCCGTTCATCATGATAAGAGCATATGGGGAAATGATGCAAATGAGTTCAACCCGGGCCGATTCGCAGAGGGCGTGGCCCGAGCCGCCAAGCACCCGGTCGGGTTCATCCCATTTGGGCTTGGACTCCGCACATGCATTGGGCAAAATCTAGCGCTGTTACAAGCAAAACTGACCGTAGCCATCATACTTCAACGCTTCTCTTTCAGAATTGCCCCCACCTATCAACATGCACCAACGGTTCAGATGTTACTTTACCCTCAATATGGTGCACCCATCATTTTTCAACGTCTGTCCCAAGCTGATCAAGATCATGATCAAGGGTCCTGATCTTTTTCTATCCCTATCGTGTGTCAGTGTGCGTATGATGCTAAGTTAATTGACCGAAATGCACATTTGGCCAATTTCCTTTTTTGTTTATGCTGGGTTTCCATATAATATAACTATAGGAGCTAAGAAAAATATGTTGCATTCCCTTCACCTAGCGTTACTGACCTCATGACCATGGTTTTTTACCCCAAAAAAAAGAAAAAAGTTATTAACCATGGCATGTAAGCTTTTGTTTTGTTTTGCCTTTTCTTTCTTAATCTAGGAATTAGTAAATTGCTGACAACCAGGTAGCAAGCTTCCTCTGTCTCTCTCGTTTGTATGTAATGTATATTCTGCTCTGTTTCTACAAAGTTTTGTAATGTCATTATGCATCGATGAACCTTAATTGGTTGGTTATCACAATATAAGGCCATGTTGATGTTGCTTCTCTCTCTCTCTCTCTCCGTGAATTGAGAAATTTTATATTAGGTGATGAAGAATTGTTTTATTGATAAAAATTGACCACAGAAACAGGACAAATTCCATTTGCCTTACGAAACTTTGAAGAGCCATTAACATTTTCTGCTTTGGCCAATTGGCCTATTCAAATTCAGTTGGCAATACATTGTGGAATTCAATCATTCATGGTGGCCATGGTCTCCCTAGTTATGAATTAAACTCAATTTCCACTAGAAGAAGGGAGTTCAGTACTTGATTAGAAAACGAGTTGTTGCCTTACTGGAACCCAAAAAATATGTATGATGTATCTTACCAATGCAAAGTTAAAATTTGCTTATTTCATGGGTTGCTCTACACTCTATAGCAGCTGTATAAAATCTATATATATATATATATGCATGCTTCTGTAAATGGCTACCAGTTAAGAATGCAAAACCCAATGCAAGTATTTTCAATAATATATATATATATATAGAAATATACGTGATTTTATAACCTCATTTTGGGCAACAATTAATGTGTGCACCTCTGCTTTTATATATAAATATAAAAGCTCCAAGCCTCCAACTAGAAATTGATTGACAACCCATGTTGAAACTTATACAAGGCATTAGAATAAGAAAACTATGCTCAGAATGCAATAATTTTTTTGGCTATTTTAAAATACACAAGAAAAAGGAGGTGCCCCTTTATAGATTTATCAAAGTACATGGGGCACTCAAATCTCCTAGGGTACCCTTGATTGTTATCTGTTTTCTTAAACAAATAGTATTCTTAATTTTTGGTGTGTTACTACTACTAACTAGAAACAAGAATAAAAGCAATGACACATGCAGTAACCAAGGCATGAAATGTTGTTTCAAAGCAAAGGTGACTGCAGTCCAGCATGCAAATGCACTTTTATTATTATTTTTGTTGTTGTTTGGTACATTCCCCTTTATGGGGTTTAGGACTTTTGAGTTGTAGTTTAGTAAGGAGTAAGATTTGAGAGAAACAATCTTTCTTTTTGTATTACTTTTTGGGATCTTCTCATGCTAGCTCTCTTGGAAGGTAGCTCTAATTTTTGGGGTTTGATGGTCCCCATAAAAGCATGTGGTTTGGAGCTACAAAATACATATCTCATCCCCTGCTCTCTTCTATTTTGGTGTGTATTTTAGCTTTTGTTAAAGGAATCAGCAGCATGCCAAAGACCATGTGATCTCATCACTCATCCCTAATTACCCTTAGGCCTTATCACTTACTCCTTATTTTCAATTCTTCAAACCCACCTCTTTAGACATTAAAATGGCCTCTATATCCCTCTCTCTGTCTCTCTCTGTCTCTCTCTCACACATACACACTTTCTATTTGGGGCACACCAATACACCATGGACCATTTGTATTAATGGTGATTAGTTACAACCTGATTATTCTTCCTTATCACGATGGTTATCTTGAAAATTGTGCTACAAGGACCAGAACCATTATTATGTGCATTCCTTAATATTGGTGAAGTGTGCTTTTCTTTCTATCTGAATAGAAGGCATGAGAAGAGCCAGAACAAGGTTTACGATACCCCCAATCACATAAAACAAGAATATAATGTTTACGTACCCATTTCATCTTTAACCTTTTCCCCAATTGTTTAATCCACGTCCCAATCTTATTACTATTTATTTTAATTTATTTTTGTTTTAATAATTAATATTAGCTGAAGTTTGTGTTCACTTGTGCTTCGTCTTGAGCATGCTTCCACATTAAAATCTAGGGCAGTGTCTCCCTCACCTTGCTAGACGACAAAATCAACACCCCAATGGATGATAGATCCATATCAAAAGGTCAAGCTACGTACATTGTAAATTATGTTTAATACAAGACAACATTGCAGAAAAACTTGGAGTAAAGTTGAGGTTATATATTTGGAACAATTTTCTTTAGTGCAAGTAGCCGTTGGAACCCTAATGGGTTTCTTGTCCCCTATCCACCAAATTAAAAAATAAGGGTTTTATTTTATAGATCCCTAGAACATGTTTAAGATCTATGGTTGTGGCAGAGTCATCCCCATTCCCTAATCAAAAAACCAGTAAATTAATATAAAAAAATCACCCCCAAATGTCTCCCAACTGAGCTGGCTAATGTCTGCCCTTGATTAATGCGACACTGTCGGTTTGTCATAGACCAAAGGCCAAGGGCTTTCTGTAATTCTGTTTTTGTATGATTGGCATTTTCTCTTGCCCCCATTAGTCATTACCATGCACTCCTCTTCCTCAATATATTATATGATCATCCATATCTCCCCATCTATCTTTACCTACCATTTGATCACTGGGATTTAATTCTCACAACACTTTGATATGCCAGATCATGTAAGACAACTACTTTTAATAGAAAATGATGTATTAATTAATGTATGTCCTCTTGCTGATATGATGATCGAGTTGAGAATCATCTCATTCATACAAATGCAAGCAGATCCCAAAATTGGCTGACAACCAATACTGGTTTGATTGATTTGAGCTTCCATCCCATTTTTTCAACATCAGTTACATCACAAACAGATTGTCTATCTCTAAATAAACTCATTACCCAAGTGGGCATTTAATAAATGTTGTATATCTTAGGTGAGGGAACTGAATTTGGTCTAAAGAGGGTGATGTTGTGATAAGACGGTACAATCAATCAAGCATCCTCAACCACGTTATTTTTTGATATTGAGATGTTACAGTTAAGATGAGGAACAAAAATGGATTGTAGTTGCCGCAAGATTTGGAAAGCTGTTCTGCTTAAAACCCAAACTCTTGAAAGAAGCTGCCTATAGCTCTGCATAAGGAGGTACCCTATTCCCTATAGATATTCACACAATTCAACAAAGTGGGTCAGACTGAATTAAGAACAATTGAGTTTTAGGGGGCGGCCCCTAAACAAGTCCTAGACATTTCTCTCTGTCTCTGTCTCTGTCTCTCCCTCTCCCTCTCCCTCCCTCCCTTAGACTATCTCTCTCTGTGTGAGAGGAGCACAATCACATGGGAATAACAATCATGAAGAGGTGCGAGTGAGACAATAGCAGAGGATTTGGTGGAGGCCACATAAATGCACCACTCATTTGTTAATCCAAAAAAGAAGGCCTGTGCAAGAATGACACCTTGGGACTCTGCTGGTCTTTCTAGTGACAATGCCACCTGTGTGATTGCCCTTTTGCTTCAGGATTCTAATGTGAGAAACCAAAAAAGAAGAGATAAATTAAAACAAAGTTAGAATCGATTAATCTATCATGTGTAATTTCAATCAGGCACGTATATAAACTTCAAGATTGCCATGTGGTTAGTGGCGCTATGTCGTCACTAACTCACTATAGTCAACCACGTTGTGTGAAATAAGATAGTAATAGTACCAAGCGAGAACTTAATTTATATATTGCTACCTGATATAATCTATTAACATGTTATAATGTAGATGGATGTTATTTATAAGTATAAACTCGTCATCCAGATAGTTGTATATCGATTTTATAGAATAATTTTTCACCATGTATAAGAAGTATTAATGCTTCCCAAAATATGTTTTGTTTTGTTTTGTATTTTTATTCAATATGATTTTGAAGGTGGGCTGCAACCCAATGTTGCATATATGAAGCCCAAGAATCGTATGCTGTACTCATCAGGGACACAGTACACTTAAACTTGGGCCCATAAAGCATTGGTATTGGCCACAGTAGTTTCATTATCAGGCCTTAATAGAAGAGAAGTACGGAATAGCATAGTTTTGATTTAACTGGAATATTTACGAGAAGAACAAATGAATCTACAAGTGACAAACATACTCAACACATTGTATTCTACAACTATTGTCATCCTCAAATCTTACCAAAAGCTATAGTTTCTAATGGGTGGTGGTGGCAGACACCATGGAAAACTTTATGAATAGATTCCACACCAGGCTGATATATATATTTCCCATAGAAAGCATCTGCAGCCAGAACCATGAGAATTCTAATTCAAGCCCTGCTTTAATCAAATCCAGTAATAATATAGTATCACGAACTTTATTACCTTGAAAATTTTATTTACTATAAATGGAGAAACATTACTTCCTTCGGTGTTCAATTTGATACTTTCCTGCCACCCTCAGTTCAAACAATGCACTAAAAGAACATGGCTGTCAATCAGTATCAATCAAGAACAAGCTAAAAGTGTGTGTATATTGCTTACTATGAAGTTACCCATTCGCCCGCATATATTGTCCAATACTCTTCTCATTGGTTGAAATGGATAATTGATCCAATCAGCACAGCTTAAAGCAACAGTGTGAAAGTGAGGGCTCGAATGAGCGATGCAACAAAACCAGTAAGATCACTTCTAAGGATACATATAAGTACTAGAATAATTCCAAAGAATTGAAGAGCTGTAGGGCAGTTTTCTCACAATCGTGATTGAAGTTCTGATTCTAACTCCTTAATTTGAAAGAATTCTAACTATCATTAAGTTCTTTATAACATGCATTTGGCTTCCGGATAAACAACTGAAGTCTTTTGCCTCCTGCAAAGTTTGTTGCTATTTCACTTCTTCTAACATGGTTTACTACATGTTTGATTGAAACTTAAAGCATCAAAAAATTCCCATGATAATTGACTATTTCAATATCCTGAACTTTCCCTCCAAAATTTGAAAGACCCTTCACCAGGCTTCAGTAAGTTTTAAACTTCCTAAACTAAACAACAAAGACATGAAAAAAAAACAAAACAAAATGAAAGAAAAAATGGAGCAGTAAACATATAAATGAAGAAAATTATGAAATGCAACTGTGTCACATGATAAATTTGTAGCAGAAGGAGAATAAGACAGACATCAGCGAGTCAAATAAGTTATGCATGGATGTGCTGAGGCAAGGTTTGAAGTAAAACCTTTCAAGCATCCACATCTCAGGTCATCCTGTGTCCGCCACAAGATTCTTGTCTTACATCCTTCAGAAAAACAGGTATCTAAGGCTTACAGGTGGCCTGAAATGGAAGAATGCAGAGACCAAATGCATTAATGAAAACAGCAGCCTCAGAAGCTGTCATATAATGATTGTCCACGTGTCTAGACCAAGGGCAAGCCCCATCATTATCTTTGGAGACTTGAAAGCAAAGTGACAATCCTCCTACTTTGGCCCTGGAAAATGCAGGGGAAGCATCATTATTGTCCACAAATAAAATTGCTTAGACTTCCAAAAGGGGACACTATCAAGTTATGCATTCATTTAACAAATTATGGAACATATTTCTTTCAACTCAGGAAATCTAAGAGAAAGCAGCAGCCTCACAAATCAGCAAAAGGAGAAGAGATACAGAAAACATATGTAAATCATATATATCATAAGCTGATTGTCACAGGCCTCTACTTGCAAAATACATCCATAATATCTCAAATGCTTACATATACGGAGCAACTTCCTAAAGTAAATTTATGGTGAACATCTTAATCATGATATGCTAGCATGGTTGATGTTCAAGCCCAGAAAAAACAAAAAGAAGAGAATAACTGATACACAAAGATGAGTGTGATTTAATGCATACTTTGGAAAAGTTTGTACTACATTGAGTTTTAACTGAAGCAGTATATTTTGTAACTGAAAATTAAAGGACATCAAAACATTTCATCTTGTTTCTTACAGTGGAGCGATGTCATTAAAAAAATGCTCATCAGATTCTACAGCTAGACAAAAAATATGAATCAGAAGGCATAATTCCATTTTTCCTGTCATCTAATATGAATGCGGGTATCTGTAGAAACTAAGTTTCTAAGCTCCATCAAATGCTCATCATTTGATATATGGAGTGAAAGGCGAAGATTTGTCACCATTTCTTCTTGTTCCCAACTTAAAGGTCCTGATGCATACAATGCCTCTATCGTGCAACGGTAGGCATGCAACTCTAACGTATGGATCTCAGCCGCCAATTCTTCCTTATTGGGAAGGAGAGAGTTTCCTTCCTCATATCCCAACTGACAAAAAGATTCAGCATCAGAAAGCTGATCATCAAAATCTTCAGTAGAACCAGCAGAAACATGACAAGGTGACTTATAGAAATCAATGCTAGCAACGCTACAACTACCAACGGAGCATGTAATACTATAGCAATCATTGGACAAACACCCAACATCACCACTTGGTTTCCTGCTTTCTTCAACCTCAGAAAATACAGTTCTGTTGTTTTGAGGAGCATATATTTCTTTTCCACCCAGCATATTTCTTGGTAAACCAACATCTACCTGCTCAGATAATGTAGATAAATTAGCAGTAATTACTCGGTGACACCTGCCCTCTTTCTCAACTGCTCTAAACTTCTCAGTAGCTCCACCATATGCTTCATCTTGAGAATAGATGAAGGGAGATCCTCTCTTCCGGTTCTCAGAGGACGCAACATGAGATTTCTGGAAATTAACTTTATTCTCAGCAGGAACACTCTCATCTTTTACATGTAGACTTATGTGTGTTTTTGTCTTCCGAGCTTCAAGGCATGAATTTGGTTTGTACTTGAGAGTTGAAATTGCACCATGTTTTCCATTCTCATAACTGCTCGAACCCTATATACCCACAAAGTACTACAAAAAATTAGCACATGAAACAACATAAACAAAATCTTGTGAATACCAGTTGAAAATCACAAGATAATCTTATACCTAAAAAATCACAAGATGATCAGTACAGTTCTAACAGCCCAAGCAAATTTCCAACTTCAAATACTCAAAATGAAACATCTATACACTTTCATAGTTTACAAAACTCTTTGCGATGCTTAAATCATACAAGTGTTGATTAATATTAATACATACTTTCTCTTTTATAACTATCATGAATATATAGATATGGATTAAAACAGAATAGAAGTACAATGAAATATGCTGAACACAAGATCCTCGACAAGCAATTGAAAACTTTTGGACACACAAAACTGCAAAATGTAAAATAAAGAAATTGTAAAGGAAAATTTATTACCTTTCCAATCACAACCCATTTGCCATCTTGCCAAAACTGTCTGACTCGGATTTCAAATTTCCCAACCTTATATTCCCAAGATGATCCAACTAACCTGACGAAAAAGTACTTCTTTCCCAAAACCTTAGAAATTGTTGCCATTTTCCAAGAGAAATTGTCAAAAACCTCAATGACATCACCAGGAACCCATTTCTCCGAAAAGTCCAGTGAAGGAGGGCAAGGCCTAATGGCATTTCTGGGTACCCTCTCCACAATGGTCTCATCAGTGGCACCCTCAAATCCATCATATCTAACAGTGTAGTTGTGACCGTTACCACTGATTATCTTGGCACAGCACCAAGATCCCGAAGGAATCTCCTTTTTTCTCAAGACTTCCACATTGCTCCCTGTTTTGAATCTCATGGTGTGTTATATGCCAGCCAAAGTTCCCAATTAAAAAATCTGTTTTCAAATAACAGAACTAACGTAAGATACAAGGCAAAGAATCTAAAATACAGAAGAGTCTGAGTTTTGGAATGAAATGATAATAATGTTAACATCTCGTAAAGAATAGTACAGAGAATTAATGGTGATCACATGATTGGAAGTACGTAACTACTTGAATAACGATATAAAGAAACATCTATATTGCAAAAGATCAGATAACAAATAAGATATCACGTATATGTCTTCTCTGGTACTCTAAATTAAAATAACACATTTAAAATATCAATTTTTCCCCACATCTTCAAAACAACCAAACAGTGCATAAAATTGAAAAACTTGAAGATTTAAAATTGCAAAGAAGAATTTGAAAAAGATGAGAAATTTAAATTAAACTGCCAAAACTTATGCTCTGGTTGGCTGCTGAGAAAATGCCAGAAGATAGAAAGAAATCAAACTTTCAATTCCAAAGTTTTTCTTTGATTAAGACGAAAGAAAACTCAAACTAGCACTCGACTGAGCTTGAGACAACTATTTGGTTTAGTTTCATCGACCCAATTTCATAACACCATCTACCAAACAAGCAAAATAAAGACCCAATTTTTTTCTTCTTGCTTCCACCGTTTTCTCCGCAACCAAGCAGTCGGATAAGGGGAAAAAATTGACCCAAGAAGCAAAATCATAACTTCTCAGCGAATTCACAATCTTCATCAAGAAGAAGTAAACTGAATTAAGATAGAAAGATTACAAAGCACAGAATTTTATCAAAAATTGTAAATGCAGAAAGCGATAAAAGAAACGTAAAGGGAGAGAGTTTCACTGACCTTTTTTTCAATTGAGAGAGAGAGATTGGTTATCAGAAAAAGTTAGAACTCTATGATCCTTGTTGTTGTTGTGTTTGTGCAAGTTTTATCTGTCATTTTTTATGATTAATTTATTTTTGTGGGTATTTAAAAGGGTACAAATAATTAGCTTAATAAGCAACGAATATGGCATGGTTTCTATGCCAAGTTGCCATCTACCCAAGAATAGCTTGTTGAGGTGGGTATTAACTAGCAACTGTTGTTACATAAGGTAAACGGTAAACCATGGCTGTTCACTACGCATACGGTATACCCTTTTCTTCTACTTTTTTTTTTTTCTCTAAATTTTTTTATTTTAGTATTTTTCATTGTGTATTTTATGGTTTGTTCGTAAAAAAGTATATATGTTATTGTAAAGTCAAAATAATGTTGATAAATTTTGTCGTGGTAGAAAATTCTACCAAGCACGTAAGTCATGCAAACAATTATTTAACTATTAAATTTTGACAGGTTTTTTTTCTTTTACTATTAATATTTTTGGATGTACACCTCTGTTGTATATTGTATATTGTATGTTGTTCGTTGTATAGACGAAATTATTATTGGATTGTCAGGTTTTCTTGTGTTGTACAATTGCATTATCTTGCATGCCAAGTTGAGGAGGTATGATTATGATTTATGGGTGAATGAATGATTATCCATCTCAAGGAATTTTCTAAAGATTCGATTGGATTGGATATTTAATTTATGATTCTATACAATCTGGAATTTCAATATATAGCATAACACAATTTATCCAAAATGAATATTTTCCATAAAAATGCCATGCTTGGGATTCAGTTGGGAATGTGCATACATAATCTCTTTTTTTTCTTTTTCTTTTTTGATATTGGATGATGAGATTGAGAGGATACTCTTTCGTTCCAAGAATCATTGTAAACATGATATTGCATTCTAAAAAATAAAAAAAAAAGCATTTATCATGATAAAATCTTATATAAATAATGAGTCAACGTGTTCATATTATATATAGTGATGCCTCTCACCATGCACTGCCTACTGCATGCAACTCACAGGGTTATTAAAGGTTTATTCACTCCCGAGTAGGTTTATTAAAATTAATTATCTTATAAGCATAATAATTATAAGAAATATAAGTCATTCGTTAACGGATTATTATTCACAAGTTTCAGCAAATTGTAAATCTATGGTCCGTCCAACTCGATTTGCTTCATAAATATTTGATCAATTGAGAAAAGAAAAGTAAATATTTCGAAATAAAGCGTAGAGAGCTTTTCTTTTGGAACAAACCACATAAAGTTTTTTTTTCAAAAAAAAGAAAAATACTCTCATAATTTTTTTCTTTTTCTTTATCATACTCATCATATGTATAATGACAATGACATTACGAACAAATACCTAACATGAACGATTTCAGAAATTATTAAATTCTCGATAAAATGTAGAAAAGCTTCTTTGAACATGTGAGTTTTTTTTTTCTTGGGGACCAGTTGAGGAAGACCCATCATCTACATAAAGTTTTTTTTTCAAAAAAAAAATATACTCTCATAATTTTTTTCTTTTTCTTTATCATACTCATCATATGTGTAATGACAATGACATTACGAACAAATACCTAACATGAATGATTTCGGAAATTATTAAATTCTCGATAAAATGTAGAAAAGTTTCTTTGAACACGTGAGTTTTTCTTTTCTTGGGGACCAGTTGAGGAAGACCCATCATCATATATTGGTCAAGTTGCCTTACTTTGAATTGTATGTGGTGGCTAAAACAAGATGTAGTTGATTAGAGGTTTTTTTTTTTGGCCAAGGTAGTTGATTAGAGGTTTAATTTGACTAAACACTTGTGAAAATGTCAACACGAAAATTCTATTATAATTAAGCTTCATACATAAATGAAACATAATATCTAGCTGCAATCTCTGCCATCTTACTTGCTTTAATGAAATTTATATGAAATGATTAAGAAATGGTTGAGATATAATGAGGGTGCCTAAATTTCTGGTAACGCGTGCCAAACTAAATCTTTAGCAACATGTATGGGATATATAGATAGCTAGCCTGTTTGAAACAACCCACAACCCACATCCCTCACTTTTAGTTTTTAGGTGCGACGTCTTTTATATAAAACTTTGTTGAAGTGAATATATGGTTTAGAAATTTTGGAACTAGATTAGTATATGATTGTGGTATAAGACTATAAGGTGTTCATTGCAATTTGCACCCAAAGTTAGCAAGCAAGAACTTCAATTCTATCTTATCTATCAGTCATTATTTTCAATTTCAAGGTTGTCTGGGGAAGTTCAATTAGAAAAGGTTTCATTAGATGATGAATTTGCATAAAGTAATGTTTAAATAAGTGTAGAAAACGTGTATAGACTTGGATATACGTTTCCTCTTATATCTTATCCCTTATTCCTTTAAATAAAAGTTAAAATGTAATATAATCCCTTATTCCTTTAAATAAAAGTTGAAATGTCCCTTTTCGCCGGACTGTTCTGTAAATGATATTCATGTGTTGCTTGGAAGCAAAAGACACTATAGCACACAGAAGGAGGCATGAACCACATTGAAAGCTGTTGAAACTTGAAAAACATTTATTATTAATAATTTCTGTCACCTTTCTATTATTTGTTTTTATTTATTCTTTATGTATATGACTATGTAATAAATAGGGCCTGTAAGATGGATTGGGGCATGATCATTTTCCTAGGGTTGGATTTAGCCTTGGACACATGTTGGGCTTGGACCCAAACCTTTCCCAGCCCACCAAATGCCTCTCTATTCTCCACTGACGAAACCTTGCAGGCTTGCACAAAAGTGAACCCCTCAAGCCATTGACTTGTGAGCAACCAAAAATTAACTGAGAAACCTTGTAAGATGACGAAACCACAACATTACCATACACTAGAAATCAAAGCTAGCGAATACAAATAAAATGTCGCACTATAATAGTATAAATGTGATAGTAGTGATTACATTTCCATATGATCTGCCTTAGCAGTAATGAGGAAAATAAAGCAAAAGAGAATACACATTTTTGGGTTACATGGCATCATTAATTTTAGCTGGATGAGAGAAAATCCAAAGTATTAAACCACAAAGAATCAAAATAAGGGGAATTATGTGAATGACATTCTCTCCTGAGTTATGATGCAGAGCAATTTCCTTCTTGGTAGCATCAGAATTTGGACTATACACAGGCAAATCATTGGAAGATGCTGCAGTTTTCAGAGGTTGAGAAGCCAGGGACAGGGACGCTGGCGAAAAGTTCACCAAGAACTCTTCCGAGGCTCGGTTAGTGCTCGATGATCTATGCATTCTTCAGGGTTACTAGACGAGAAGACAACAGGGAATTCAAATAAGATGGAGAAGAACAGATATGCTGCAGGGTGGGGAATACAAAAGAAAAAGTCAAGTTCTAGTAGATCTTATAGTAGGGGGAAGGGTATAATTGTACCATATTTAATGAGGTTGCGAACATTGTTAGAAAGGCTGGAAATCAAGGATAACAGCTTTGCTTGTAGAGCCAAAAATGCAGGGGGAGGTAGGCAGTTGAGTGCTTGATCTTGGTCTATGGTTGACATTTCAATATGTAAGTTGTATTGTTGTGAATGGTCATACAAGGATGTCTGCTTAGCTTAAAAGCAGCTTCCAAGGTAATTAAAGGCATGCACGTCAGCATGGGCATGTGATGAAAAAAAGTCAAATACCCTTACTTTATATATTTTAGTCTAAGAATACTCTGAATAGAGATTACAATAGGCTGTCATGTATAACAAACGACAGAAAGATATAATTTCTAGATGGTGAAAGACAAAACAAATAAAAGAAAAAGAAACAGAAATATGTACATGGTGGCCCGTGACCCAAGGGAGTAATGCATTAGACCCTAGATTCAAGCCATTATGAACTGGTGTACATGTTATACTAATAAGATGTTCACGTTGAGAAGGATCTTATCCGATTGTAGACCTAACAATGAAACAGAAAACCTTAAAAAGTGGTTGCATTATTGAAACTTTATTGTAGCAAATACAATTATAGGGTGTAAATTGTGACTAACAGTCGACTAAAACATCAGACAAGAACAATCACATCATTTCTCATCCGGGTATAATTATTTTGCAGCGTATGAACATTTGAACAAAAACCAAAAAAGGGGAGAAAAAGAAGATCAAACGCTCCAATATGACGCTGCAAAATAAGGAGGGAAAAAAGGTCACCATAAAGACGCAATTCTGATGAAATTGACATAACTTGTCTCCATAGTACCACAAAGTAAAAACAAAATGAACATTCGAGTATAGCAAAATTAGCTGCAAAGCCTGAAAATCTTCCACAAAACTTGTACGCATGATTTGTCGGACTGATCACATCTGGTAATCCAATATCACAGAAATTTGGTGGACGTGAACCTTGTCTGCAGTCACTCTATGAAATATCTATTTCTGAATGGCGGAAGTAACGTTCCAGAATACTGTGTAATCTCACAGCCTAACTCAACCTCCATCAATCGATGATTTTCCTTAGAACGGTTCATTGAGAAAGAAGCAATTAGTTTATCCCCTTCAGTGACACGAATTGGGGGGTTCAAGAGGAAAACCTGTTTGATAAACAAGGAGACAAGAATGAAATATAATTAGATGATGTCATCAAAGATGCGAGCAAGAATTGATCCAAAAAAGAAACAAAAACTTTTATGTCAAAATAAATTTCCATAAAATCCAAAATTTGGTAAAAACCATGCACGTGCTCCAGACAATTTGTCATGCCTTTGCTCATAATTTGGTTCCAGACTGTGTGCCATGTATAAAATGAAGGAAATAGACATCTTAAAGCAGTGCACTTGTATCAACAAGTAAAGAGGTGCTGTAGTCTATTTGTTCAGTGTCCAATCAATTTACAAATGTTAGGACCTATTTTAAGTGAAATGGCAATAACAGTGATACACAGCTAACTAGAGATAGATGGAGTAAAGCTTTTCAGAGAGATTTTATTTTATTGAAAATTGTACATCTTCCCAAAAGATTCCCCTACTGCATATTGATTCCTTGACATTAAGAAAAATATAAGGCAAAAGATTTTCGGCAGAACAAACCTGTTGGCCCCAGTGTGTGCTATCATCTACACTAGGAGCAGTAGTCAACTCAATTTCTTTCTGAGCCGGATCCTCCTTCCTTCCCTGGTACACCAGAACAGGACAAGTTTCATGTTACGCTACGGTAAGTGTAAGTGTGCAGATGTTCAAGACTCCTTCCAAGAAATAAAGAAATGTGAGGACAACTTACTCGAAAATGAACATCAAACCATCCCCCAAACCCACAGAGCCTTGTGTTCTGAAGAGTTACTGTTGACGATAAGTTCGATCTAATTTCGAGGATCTCACTGACAGAGCAAGTTAAACAGTCAATCTCCTTTACTACAGCAGTTGTCCCTATAACTTGATGTGGATGAAGATTGTTCCACAAAGATGTCTACAGAAATTTTATAGCATATAGTTTAAGATGTTGGACACAGAAGAAGCATGCATTAATTTCATATACAAGTAATGGAAAAAATTGAAAACCATCGCACAACAATGTACAACATAAGATATCCAGACTCTGATAAAAATCAATACTAGCTATAATTTTAAAAATCACCTGAAGATAGTATTTCCTCTGCTCTTCAGAGAAAGGTTTTGTTAAAACGCTCATATCAACACCATAATAAGCTTTTGTCTCATTGGTGAAACGATACCAATCTTCCATAGATGATTCATAATCATTACCCTTTTGATCTCCCAATCCTGACCTAATAGGTGCCAGCCACATAACTGCATGACTAGGATACCTGCGAAACCAAAAATTTATTCCCAATTACAATTTAATTATAAACTATTGGGTTTACTAATCAGCATACTAAAAGCAGTTGCAATAGGCTCAAGATAAAGTTCCCTCTCTCCCACAAAGAGTACGCTGATTTATTCCCATCATACTACCATTTTGCTGCTCATGCACATATCACCAAAAATATCAACATGTAAATGCTACAGAACACTTACATGACTCCTGTTGGCTTCAACCACCGGTCACGCGCACATATCACCGAATCAAACATCGATTCACGCAGTAGGAAATACCCCATCCACTCAGAAATTATCACATCCACTGTGCACGAATACAGAATCGCATAAATATGACACCAATAAAAACCATAACTTTAAACTTAAATTTGGAAAATTTAAACAATGCCAAACCTTTCTCTGGCAGAACAACATCCTCCATAGAGCCCTCAATCACTTCAACCACGTCCTCAACGTTATTCGCCTTCACAAGAGCTCGTGCATGTTCTGCCATTGCAGTCGCTTCAACCGCATAAACCTTCCTCGCCCCGGCTTGCGCCGACCAAATTGCGAGAATGCCACTCCCCGTTCCCACATCCAACACAGCCTTCTCCAAAATTTAACCAAATTAATCCCAAATTTCGATATCATAACAAAGAAAGTCCCTACTATAGAACAAAGCTAATCAAAAGGCTTAGTTTTTTTAACTAAAGTTTGCTACTTTTAATTCTAAGAGTTATACGAGTAACCAAACAGAGGATAAACGAGGTGTAGCTTGTCCACAGTTTAACTAAATTAATCCCAAATTTCGAAAAAAGGTTTAGCTAAAGTTTACTCCTTTTGGTTGTTAGAGTTACTCGAGTAACCAAACAGAGGAGAAAAGAACGAGATGTATACCTTGCCCTGGAAGTGGTGCTTGTTCTGGAAAACGGCGTTGAAGTAAGCGTCCATGCGGACTCGATCGGAGAGCATCTCCTTCTGGTGGTAAAGGAAGGCGTAGGTGCAGAAGTAGTTGGCGAAGTCGACGCCTTTGTCGACCGCTGCGACACCACCGTCGCCATTGTTGCTGGTGCCGCCGCTTTGGTCCCCAACGACACCGTTTCTGCAGCTACCCATGTAGAGACTGTAGAGTTATGTATGTGGTGTCGTGGAGCAGTCTCTCGGAGGAAGAAGAAAAAAGAAAGACAAAGAAAGGGGCTTTGGGTTTTTAGGGCAACGTAGATGATGTAACCATGGGTCTCCCTCCTTCTCTCTATTCAACTTTCTTAAAATTCTTAAATTACTAAAATTAGAATACTTTCCTTATCAGGAAATAAGAAAATATAAATAAATAAATAATGGAAAATTTCGAATTTCTATTTCAAAATGTAACAACTTCTTCTGCCACATTCAATCAACCCAACTCATTATAGTGAATTAAATAAGTCGATTTTGATACTTTAACTCATTTAACTAGTAATTAACGTAACACACCTTTCTAATTTATATATTTTGTATTGATATTGTATCTAACAATCATTTAAAATTAACACATAATAAAGATTAAAAGTATTTCTAATAAATCTATTCAAGTATAAAGTTTTATTTCAAAATATCAATCCAGAGAATTTTTCTTCAGATGCCCAACTAGTAAAACAAACATGAATTAGATTTTATGATTTTTATCTACATTATTTTATCAGATAATTACCCAAACACCCATTTTGAGTTTTCCAATGTTTATTTAGTCTAGTTTTTGAACTATATTCCCAACGGGTCCAATTGTTTTTTTGCAGCCCATTTGTTTTTTTCTCCCGGCCCACTTCTTTTTCACTCCGTTTGTCTCCGTCTCTCTCTGCCTTTCTCATTTCTCTCTCTTTCTCCCTCACCATAACTCTCTCACTCCAAAAAAGGTCAACATCACCAAGAACTGGAACAAGATCAAGAACTGCCTTGACGATAGCAAGGTCTGCTCCACTTTTCACGGCAAGTGGTTTTTTCTTTTATGGGTAGGTATATTTTTTTTCAATTGATTGCTAGAGATCTGAAATTTAGATTTCTTAGGCAAATTTGGTAGGATATTGATCTGAGTTCTTTTTCCCTTTAGATTTTAGTATAAAGGAGCTTTTAAGCCTTTTTGCTGAGGTCGATCTGCCTACAGAATGAATAGGCGGTTTGCAAGAATCTATCACTGGCAACAAAAGGTGTTTTCTCTTCTTTCTTGATAGAGGTTGGCAGCTCTCCAATGGCTGCTTTTGTTGGCTAGAAAGAATTTGTTTATGAATTTGGTTTATGGGGTATTTTTTAATTTGTATTTCAATTTGGGTGTTGCTAACTTTTGTGCCTATATCTGTTCTTGTATTTGACATGCAATTTGTTCATGTGTTTGGTTTTTAATCTTGGATTTCTTTTATATTGGATTGGGATTTTTGTTTCGTTTCTGAATGTTGGTTATGGCTATTCATTGATTTTGATTTGGGTGTTGCTAAATTTTTCTCTTGCACTTGCTCCATTGAGATCTGATTATGGGTCCTTCCCATGATATCATTTTGATTTAATTTTGGTTTTACAGTAACAATACGATGATTGTTACTATCCGACAATAACAATAAGGTGATTGTTACTACCCGACAGAACAATAAGGTGATTGTTACTACCCGACAGTAACAATAAGGTGATTGTTACTACCCGACAGTAACAATACGGTGATTGTTACTGCCTGACAGTAACAATCACACTGCCTAAAAATGGAAAAAAATAATACTGTAGCACCTGATTTTTTTAAAAATGGGCCTTTTATGCTATTTTTGATGTGTTTATACAAAAAAAAATGTAAAATATGCTTTATTTTGGAGTTTTTTTTACAAAGTAAGAATTTTTACTGTTTATTTTCAAAAAGTACTGTAGAGCTACAGTAACACTGCTATAGTAACGCCGTTATTGTAGCACCTAATTTTTTTTAAAATGGGCCGACAGGGTTATATCTTTCTGTATTTGGGCTTAATGAACTATAGAAGTGTTCAAATGGACTTATCAACCAATATCCCTTAATTAATATATTATACTTAAGTCATTTTAAAT